>PVKP010004726.1:62259-95386 GCA_004027715.1 Plecturocebus donacophilus
AACACGGTGAAACCCCGTCTCTACTAAAGTACAAAAAATTAGCCGGACGTGGTGGTGCGTGCCTGTAGTCCCAGCTACTCGGGAGGCTGAGGCAGGAGAATTGCTTGAAACCGGAAAAACGGAAGTTGCAGTGAGCCGGGATCGCGTCACTGCACTCCAGCCTGGCGATAGAGCGAGACTCCGTCTCAAAAAAAAAAAGAATCAAAACCTGTGCTTTAATCTTCACTCTAGTAGTCTTAACTCAAACCTTTGTCAATTAAACTTTACTAAATAAATGTGAGTCTCACTAGGTAAAAAGGCTGGCAGCTGAACTGTTTACAATGCTCTCCAAAGCACGTGTAAGCTGACCAGTCACATTCAGCCAAACTAGCAAAGCATAATGTCTCTATGTCGGTGTACTTTATTCATCCATCATTTAGTCAAAGTCTGCAGGACAGACCCCCACAAGTAGCAACTCCAACAATCTCACCCTTCAAAAACAGATATGGCAACTAAGAAAATACCAGGACTCTAAACTCACCTATAAAGATACATGAAGAAACAGAGCAAGTGGAAACCAAGCTTGATCATGGCTTCTTTCATGTGTGACTTCAGCTGCCCTCGATTATGTATTTCTGTTGGATCAAACACTCCCATGTTACCACTCGGCACCATAATGTATCTGACAAATAAAAGGATACACACATTAGAAGCAAAATCAAATCATAGGCATATGTATTCAAATATAAGTAGCCAATAATATCAACTTTTAAAAGTAGAGCAATCAGGCCAGGTGCAGTGGCTCACACCTGTAATCCCAGCACTTGGGAGGGTGAGGCAGGCAGATTACTTGAAGTCAGGAGTTCAAGACCAGCCTGGCCAACATGGTGAAACCCCGTGTCTACTAAAAATACAAAAATTAGTCAGGCATGGTGGCAGGCACCTGAAATCCCAGCTACTTAGGAGGCTGAGGCAAGAGAATCACCTGAACCCAGGAGGCAGAGGTTGCAGTGAGCCAAGACCACACCATTGAGCCCCAGCCTCAGTGACAGAGCAAGACTCCATCTCAAAAAAAAATTTAAAAAGTGAACCAATCATACCAGCCTTAAAATTCATACCACATATGGACAGAGTAGTATGATAATGTCATGGGCTGTCATTTAGTTTCCTTTTGAAAGTTACAATACTATTAATTTTCTGCCCTCTGAAATGAATACAGTAATATTCCAGAAAAGGGTATTTTATAAACTAAAATCCTTTTACTTACCTGTAGAAAACTACCATACCAGTCATTTCTATAGCCCTTTATTATTAGACAAAGGTTAAAGAAGGCTCCTAACCAATTTTATTAAGTTCTTAGAAACTTCATTATGGTAACAGGGAAATTAAGGACGCTGGGTTCAGAGGATCAGTGAGTTCAAAATTCAGACTGTGTCATTTGTGTAACATACATGTCCTAACCTAGAACGTCCATGAATTCTTCCTGCTCTCACATCTAAGCTTCTTCTAGTACAACCTTAGATTTCTCACTTGTCACAGAGCTTCTCAATTATCACTTCTTTGAAATGCAAGCGATCTCTGAGTTCCACAAATCTGAAATTCTCCTTAAAATTCCAGTAGCCCAACTATAGCTGAATAGAGGGTAGTTTCATTGGAAGATCCAGAAAACATCTCATCCTTGTCTAACTTCTAGGTTATCTAATAAGTGTCACCATTTTCTTAGTGGTCCTTAAAAACTGCTTCTTACCAAACTCAGACTTCTCTCTTCCTCATCTTTCACAGTCAGTCCATCAAACCCTTGTTCAGTCTTTCTTCCTACCACCACTTACTTAGCTGTCTCCATTTTTTTGCTTTTTTAGATTTTTTATTTTTTTGGGCACATAGTAGGTATATATACTTATGAGTTACATGAGATATTTTGATATGGGCATGGAATGTGTAATAATCACATCAGGGTAAACGGGGTATCCATCACCACAAGCATTTATCCTTTGTGTTACAAACAATCCAATTGTACTGTTTTAGGTTCTTTTTTTTTTTTTTTTTCAGTTTTTTTTTTTCCAGACAGAATCTCTGTCGCCCAGGCTGGAGTGCAGTGGCACAATCTCAGCTCACCACAACTTCCTCCTCCTGGGTTTAAGCAATTCTCCTGCCTCAGCCTCCTGTAGCTGGGATTACAGGCATCTGCCACCACACCCAGTATAACTTTCGTATTTCTAGTAGAGACAGTTTCGCCATGTTGGCCAGGGTGGTCCTCAACTCCTGACCTCAGGTGATCTGCCACCTCGGCCTCCCAAAGTGCTGGAATTACAGGCGTAAGCCACTGTGCCCAGCCTTCTTTCAGTTATTTAAAAATGTACAATTAAATTATTTTTGCTATAGTCACCCTGTTGTGCTAGCAAATACTAGGTCTTATTCATTCTTTCTATTTTTTTGGGCCCATTAACCCTCCGCACTTCCCTGCTCAACCCCCTGCTACCCTTCCCAACCTCTGGTAAACCTTTCTTCTACTCTCTATCTCCAAGAGTTCAATTGTTTTAAAATTTAGCTCCCACAAATTAGTGAGAACAGGCAAAGTTTGTCTTTCTGTGCCTGGCTAATTTCACTTAATATAATGATCTCCAGTTCCATCCTTACTGTTACACATGACAGGATCTCATTCTCAGCTGTCTCTTTCTCATTCCTGGTGTCATAACCCTGTTCCAGCAGATATTATCTCACCACAGTCTCTAAACTGGGTTCCCTACCTACTTCTCTATCTAATCAATACTACAAATTGCTTCCAGGAAAATCTTACCAAAGCATAATTTATTTCACCTCAACTCAGCTGCTCAAAAACATATAAAGCAAAGAAGATATATGAGTGATTAATAAATACATTAAAGGATACTTAATATCATTATTCATTAAGGAAATTTAAATGGAAACCACAATGAGATAACACTTCACACCCAATAGTATGGCTAAAATTTAAAAACACACACACAGACTGGGTGCGGTGGCTCACACCTATAATTCTGGGAGGCCAAGGTGGGCAGATCACCTGAGGTCACGAGTTTGAGACCAGCCTGGTCAACATGGTAAAACCCCATCTCTACTAAAGATACCAAAATCAGCCGGTGTGGTGGCGGGTGCCTGTAACCCTACAGGAGAATCACCTGAACCTGGGAGGGGGAGGTTGCAGTGAGCTGGGATTGCACCATTGCACTCCAGCCTCAGTGACAGAGAAAAAAAAAAAAAAGGAAAGAAAAAAAGACACACACAATAAAAAGTGTTGGCAAGGATGTAGAGAAACTGGAGCCCCCAATAAACAGTTGGTGGGAATGTCAAATAGTGCAGATGTGGCTGGGCACAGTGGTTCACACCTGTTTAATCCCAGCACTTTGGGTGGCTGAGGTGGGAGGATTGCTTGAGCCCAGGAGGTCAAGGCTATAATGAGCCAAGATCATGCCACTGCACTCCAGCCTGGGCAAGAGAGGGAGACCCTGTCTCAAAAAAAATAAAATAAATAGTGCAGCTGCTTCCGAAAACATTCAGGCAGTTCCTCAAAAGGTTAAATATAGAGTTACCATATGACTAAGTGACTCCACTCCTAGGTATTTGCCTCTTTGTCCTGTAGACTACTGTACTTTATGTCTAACAGCAAAGAAGATATATGAATGACTAATAAACACATTAAAGGATACTTAACAGCATAAAGTACAATAGTCTGAAAATAGAAAATAATCTGTTGATTTTTTTAAACCTTTTTAAACAGGAGGTAAACTTGTGACCAGCAGAGAGCCAAGCTGCCACTAGAGTTAGCAGGGCAATAAATACACAAGATCTTTGTCTTTATAATTAAATAAAAAAAAAAATCTTTGGGTTTTTTTTATTTTGTTTTTTGTTTTATTTTTGAAACTGAGTCTCATTCTGTTGCCCAGGCTGGAGTGCAGTGGCGCAATCTCAGCTCACTGCAACCTCCGCCTCCCAGGTTCAAGCAATTCTCCTCCGTCAGCCTCCCAAGTAGCTGGAACTACAAGTGCATGCCACCACACCTGGCTAATTTTTGTATTTCAAGTAGAGATGGGGTTTTGCCATGTTGGCCAGGCTGGTCTTGAGCTCCTGACCTCAGGTGATCCACTCACCTCAGCCTCCCAAAGTGCTGGGATTACAGGCGTGGGCCACCATGCCCAGCCTAAAAACAGAATCTTTGGACTTGACTTCATAGAACCTTCTACCACTATCTACAAAGAAGCCATGCCAAAGCTGGCTCTTCTAGCATGTTTTCATTTCTAGTAGAGATGACTGACAGTATCGTCTGGTATAACATTAAAATCCACAGTCTCAAAGGTTCAAGTCCCCATTCTCACTCCCAAAGTTGTGTTTCACTTAGTGAAACTAGAGGGAGACCTAGCTGTGCTAAAAGTCGACCTGGAACTAGGCCTCAGCAGAAGTGCAAGTAATCTGTGTTCCCAGCTCAGAGCTCACGTTAGGGTGTTGGTCTATGCAACTAATCATGGGAGAATACTAAGAAACTTGAAAGACGCCAGGCACAGTGGTGTGCACCTATAGTCCCAACTACTCAGGAGGCTGAGGTAAAAAAATCACTTGAGCCCAGGAGTTCAAGGCTGTAGTACACTACATCATGCCTATGAATAGCCATTACATTCCAGCCTGAGCAACACAGACAGACTTCATCTCTTAAAAAAAAAAAAAGGCCAGGTGCAGTGGCTCAAGCCTGTAATCCCAGCACTTTGGGAGGCCAAGGAGGGAGGATCACAAGGTCAGGAGTTCAAGATCAGCCTGGCCAATATGGTAAAAACCCCGTCTCTACTAAAAATACAAAAATTAGCTGCGCATGCTGGCATGCGCTTGTAATCCCAGCTACTCAGGAGGCTGAGGCAGGAGAATTGCTTGAACCCAGGAGGAGGAGGTTGCGGTGAGCTGAGATCACACCACTGTACTCCAGCCTAGGCGACAGAAGGAGTCCCCAAATAAAAAAAAAAATCAGCCGGTGCGGTGACTCACACCTGTAATCCCAGCATTTTGGGAGGCCAAGGCAGGTGGATCACCTGAGGTCTGGAGTTCGAGACCAACATGGAAAACCCCATCTGTACTAAAAACACAAAATTAGCTGGGCATGGTGGCGCATGCCTGTAATCCCAGTTACTTGGGAGGTTGAGGCAGAAGAATTGCTTGAACCCAGGAGGCAGACGTTTTGGTGAGCCAAGATCGCACACTGCACTCCAGCCTGGGCAACAAGAGCAAAATTTCATCTCAAGAAAAAAAAAAAGGCCAGGCACAGTGGCTCACGCCTGTAATCCGCTCTTTGGGAGGCCAATGTAGGTGGAGCTATAGTAGAGTAGCAATCCATTAATATAACAATTGCAGGCTTGTCAAAATTATTCCAGAGGTCTTCACGAGAAAGCATACTATGTATAATAGCCCAACTATAAAATTATATACAGTCATGGTTTCCATTGAGCTCATTTTGAACTAACTTCCTAAATTTATTAAGCAAAAATTTTAATAAATTACATAATTTGCAGCTTTTACATGTAATTCCAACCTGGCGACATGGCTCACGCCTGTAATCCCAATACTTTGGGAGGCTGAGGTGGGCGGATCACTTGAGGTCAGAAGTTTGAGACCAGCCTGGCCAAAATGGTGAAACCCCGTCTACTAAAAATACAAAAATTAGCCAGGCATTGTGGTGGCCACCTGAATCCTAATTACTAGAGAGGCTGAGGCAGGAGAATGGCTTGAACCTGGGAGGCGGAGTTTGCACTGAGCCAAGATTGAGCCACTGCACTCTGGCCTGGGTGACAGAGTCAGACTCCGTCTCTAAAAAAAAAACCTATTAAAAACCTTTTTTTGGCCACCCATAGTGGCTCGCATCTGTAAATAATCTCAGCACTTGGGGAGGCTGAGGCAGGCGGATCACTTGAGATCAGGAGTTTAAGATCAGCCTGGCCAACATGGTTAAACCCTGTCTCTACTAAAAACACAAGAATTAGCCAGGCATGGTGGTGCACACCTGTAGTCCCAGCTACTTGAGAGGCCAAGGTAGGAGAATCACTTGAACTGCAGTGGAAATCACAGTGAGCCAAGATAGATAGCACCATTACACTCCAGCCCGGGTGCTACAACGAGATCCTGTCTTGAAAAAACCACCATTTAAAAAAATTTTTAAACTGCCTTGACACCAAATGAAACAAACTATACTCACCGATATATATTCCAAGTGGCAACAGGTAAGTTGAGAAGGAAGATGAACCAGTGCAATGAAATGAGCATTAATACAGTGACAATGGTATGGCCAATCAATTCTGGAATTACCCACTGCAATGGAAAAACACAGTATTACATCTCACTGCTATGTCCTTCCTGATTGTACATGTTATTTGAAACTAAATCAATGAATGTATAGAGAATTTACAAGCTACTGTTTCAAGATTCTTTTTAGACTCACATGTCCTAGATTTGCATACTGCTATAACTTTGTATCCCATGCAAATATATCTGGGCACAGCTTAAAAATAAAGCACTTAAATTTTAATTACTTTTTATCCTAAGCAAAGGCTTAGGTTCATTCATTAAGCAGGTCTGAATGCGAACTAGAGAAAAAAAACAGAGTATTGTTTACTTCCTATTCTGGTATCTATGCCAAAGCCTCTAGCTCTAATTTGGGATGGTTGATTATCTATACACATGTTGCCTTTCAAGTCAGAATAGCAACCTTAAACATTTTCCAATCTCCAGAATCCCTAGGAAACCATTTCGTATTCACAGAAAAAAAAAAAAAAAAATGTAAACGCTTACAATAATAGCTCAAAGTTAACCAAATACGATAATGAACCAGAATGCCAGAATCCTGGTCATTGGCTTTACAGAGCTCCATGCCCTTCCCTATGCTGTTGACTGTGTAATATTCTAGTTCCATGCATCAACAGCTTTTGTGGCAGGGTTCTCAATTCACCAACAACCTTCCTTTCCCGTGAGTACAGATTTTTAATTAAAGTTAACTTCTTTTAGTGGAAGTTAGCGTTTAATGAAAGAAACTGGCATGCCTCACTTTCAGAAATGAAGAAAACAAAACTCAGAGTGGTTAGGTAAATTGCCCAAGGTTACACAGCTAAATAGTAGCAGAGCACCATAGTGTAAGCCAGCCGGGAGCAGTGGCTCACACCTGCAATCCCAGTACTTTGGAAGGCTAGGGCGGGCGGATCACGAGGTTAGGAAGTCAAGACCAGCCTGGCCAACATGGTGAAACCCCATCTCTACTAAAATACAAAAAAATTCGCTGAGCATGGTGGCGCGTGCCTGTAATCGGAGCTACTCGGGAGTCCAAAGCAGGAGAATTGCTTGAACCAAGACCTGGGAAACGGAGGTTGCAGTGAGCTGAGATCGTACCAGCACTCCAGCCTGGGCTACAGAGCAAGACTCTGTCTCAAAGAAAACACACACACACACACACACACACACACACACAGCCCAGGCACAATAACCTCGGATCTCTTGCATTTAGATTTGGGATACTTTTTTGCTAAAATAAAGAAGTAGAGATTTTTCTGGGCCGTAAACCTAATTTGCAATCAACTTGGTTATACTTTTTTAAAATGCATATTACATATTAGAAAGTTCTAGTTGATTGCATACTTCTTACAAACATGAGCTACAAAGTCAAACCTGGAATGGAACTCATGCTATGTCCTATTTATTAGCTGTGCAATCTTGGGAAAAGTTACCCTCTGTAAGCCACAATGTTTTCATCTATAAAATATACATACTACCTATCTCACAAAGTTGTTGTAAAGAATTAGATGAAATAACGTGTGAGCCACATGCAAAGTAGGCACTCAGTAAAATGTCAACTGATGAATACTACTAATATTCTCCAAGCCATCATATTCCTAACGCTGTAGTCTTCAATCTTTGGATTTCTTGCTGTAGGCTACAATCATCTTTGTTTTACACAGACACAGACCTGAAACATGTTTCTTTCTTTTTTTTTCCTCTCTCTCTTGTTTTAATTTTGTAGAGAGGAAGTCTCCCTATGTTACCGGGGCTGATCTCAAACTCCTGAGATCAAGTGAATCTCCCTCCTCGGTATCCCACAGTACTGGGATTAAAGGTGTCGGCCACTACACCCGGCCTGAAATACGTTTCAGGAAGTGAGACTTAATCTTATTATGCTTGGTTTACTTTCAACCAAGTCCTCTGTTTTTCGTCTCTTTCCTCCTTAATGATATGCCCTTCCCCGAATTTTTTCTCAGCACATTGGCACTAGACTCATATCCTCCATGTAGGAGTTTGGAGAATTATTCTCTAAAGTAAATGACTCAAAAATAACACCTACCAAAAAACTGCCATTTCAGGTACCCCAACAAAAGTCCAGGTAGATACCAATCACCCTACAGGGAAGTCTACCAGTCAACAAATCTAGACCAGCCAATGAGCTTTCAATGAGCATTTTAGTGCTTTCCCCTTAAATATGAATAGGCAGTCATATATAAGAAACTTGAAGAAAGCCTCCAAAATGAAAGACAGAAGGGGGAAAAAAAGAAAGGAAAAGAACTTGATGGAAACAGATATAATACAGGAAGCAGAAGAAAATTTCAAAAATACTGTCATCAGCCAGGCATGGTGGCACACACCTGCAGTTCCAGCTACTAGGGAGGCTAAGGTGGGAGGATCACTTAAGTCTAGAAATTCAAGGCTGCAATGAGGTATCATTGTGCCATTGTACTCCAACCTGAATGAGAGAAGACTCTATCTTTAATAAAAAATAGAAAAATACTACAATCAGTATTCTCAGAGAACTAGGAGTCAAACATAAACCAAGAAAAATATAAAGCTCTTAAAAATTAACATTTTTAACATAAATGTTACATTTATTAGAAAATTCAGAAGACTGGGTGTGGTGGCTCATGCCTGTAATCCCAGCACTTTGGGAGACTGAGGCAGGCAGATCACCTGAGGTCAGGAGTTCAAGACCAGCCTGGCCAACATGGCAAGACCCTGTTTCTACTAAAAATACAAAAATTAGCCAGGCATGGTGGCAGGCACCTGTAATTCCAGCTACTCGGGAGGCTGAGGCATGAGAATCACTTGAACCTGGGAGGTGGAGGTGGCAGTGAGCTGAGATTGTGCCACTGCACTCCAGTCTGGGCAACAAGATCGAAACTCCATCTCAAAAATAAAGAAAAAGGCTAGACACGGTGGCTCACACCTGTAATCCTAGCATTTTGGGAGACCGAGGCAGGCAGATCACCTGAGGTCAGGAGTTCGAGACCAGCCTGGATAGCATAGTGAAACCCCGTCTCCACTAAAAATTAAAATTAGCTAGGCATAGTGGTGGGCGCCTGTAATCCCAGCTACTCAGGAGGCTGAGACAGGAGAATCACCTGAACCTGGGAGACAGAGGTTGCGGTGAGCTGAGATCGTGCCATTGCACTCCAGCCTGGGCAACAAGAGCAAAATTCCATCTCAGACAAAAAAAAAAAAGAGAGAGAGAGAGAGAAAGAAAAAGAAAATCCAGAAGAAAAAGCAAGGGAAATAATGAAAAAAAAATCAAAGGAATAAAACTAAGAAAAAAGAAAAATTGGCAATCAATCCAACAGATCAATTGTCTTGTCAGTGGAAGTTGTAGAAAGAGGAGGGAAAAAAGATGGGGAAGAGATATCAAAGAAAGAATACAAGAAAATGTCCTGTATTGAAAGAGCCTATCAGATGTCCGAAACAAATGAGAAAGGCCTTTTAAAAAGTACACAGAGATATAGCACTATAAAATTTCAAAATACCAAGAATAAAGAAAAGATTCTAAAACTTCTCCATAGAGGACAGGAAAAGAAAAAGAGAGAAAATCATATTAAAAACATAAGAAATAAAAATGGCATGACACTTCCCAACTTGAACAACACTGGAAGTCAGAAGACCACCAAAGGAAGTAAATTTAATTGCCATTTACCTTATCTCAAGAAGCTCCATGAGGCTGGGTGCAGTGGCTCATGCCTGTAATCCTAACATCTTGGGAGGCCAAGGCGGGAAGATTGCTTGAGACCAGGAATTTCAGACCAGCCTGGGCCACACAGATCTGGTCTCTACAAAAATTTTTAAAAATTAACCAGGTATAGTGGCACACACTTGTAGTCCCAGCTATGTGGGAGGCTGAGGTGGAAGGACTGCTTGAGCCTGGGAGGTCAAGGCTGCAGTGAGCCATGATCACATCACTGCACTCCAGCCTGGGCAACAGAGTGAGACTCTGCCTCAAACAATCAAACCAAATTTATGAAAAGTTTTAAAATATGGAGCTAAGGTCAGGCATGGTGGCTGACACCTGTAATCCCAGCACTTTCAGAGGCCAAGACAGCAGGATTGCTCAAGGCCAGGAGTTCAAAACCAGTCTAGGCCACATACTGAGATCCTGTCTCTACAAAAGAATTTAAAAATTAGCCAGATGGCTGGGCGCGGTGGCTCACACCTATAATCCTAGCACTTTGGGAGGCTGAGGCAGGTGGATCACTTGAGGTCAGGAGTTTGAAAACCAGCCTGTGCTGATTCAGAGCATCAGAAAAGAAAAAAAATTTTGTTAAAAAAAAGAAAAAGAAAGAAAACTAGCCTGGGCAACATGGTGACACCGCATCTCTACTAAAAATCCAAAAAAATTAGCTGGGTGTGGTGCCAGGAGCCTGTAATCCCAGCTACTTGGGAGTCTGAAGCAGGAGAATCGCTTGAACCTGGGAGGTAGAGGTTGCAGTGAGTCGAGATCATGCCATTACACTCCAGCCTGGTGACACAGTGAGACTCCCTCTCAAAAACAAAAACAAAAACAAAAAACATTAATTAGGCATGGGGGTGTACGCCTGTAGTCCCAGCTATTTGAAGGCTGAGGCAGATCACTTGAACCTAGGAATTCAAGAATAGCCTGAGCATCACTAGAAGACCCTGTCTCTAAAAAAATAAATGAATTGAGTCATACATTACAAAAAAAAAATCAATTTCTCAGTAAACCACCCAAGAAAGGTCTTCCTTCATTCAACCAAAGAGAGACTGAGCTTTTTTCCATGAGTGGGAGGAGGAAGTTCCAACACAGACGACAAAAACAATTACCCTCATATGAAACTTTCCCTACTCAGAGGAAAGATGCTGTCCACTGTAAACAAGGGCCAAGCAACGTGTAAAGAAATGAAATTTCAATGCGGATCTTCTAGCCTAATTTCATGATCTAAAATATTATAAAACACAGCAGTCCTATCAGATTTCCAATGAATAAGAGACAACTTGTACTCTACAATCAAAAATCTTTCTATTATCTATAATAATCTTTTTTTTTTTTTTTAAAGATGGGGTTTCACATGTTGGCCAGGCTGGTCTTGAACTCCTGACCTTGTGATCCACCCGCCTGGGCCTCCCAAAGTGCTTGGATTATAGGCATGAGCCACTGCGTCCAGCCTATAATAATCTTAAACATGGAAAATGAACTGGCATCAATGTCAGAAAATGAGCAAAGAAATGTCTTACCTTGTTTAATTTTGAGCAACATGATCTAGCGTTAATGTAATCACATTCTAAATCAGACAATGTAATTATCTGATGATTAAGATAAGGAATTATTACATTTCTTTTATAATAACTAAGTATTTAAGTTTCAGAAAGCAGTCCCAGTTACAAGGCAGAATTAGATTTGACTTGGGAAAAAAAATGAGTTCTTCTCTAAAGTTTGCTCATTAGACAACTCAATTTTCCCATTTATGTTCACTCAACAAATTATTTTTACAAGATAATCCTATTTTGTTCAAATCTAATCTGACCCAACCAGATCATTTAGTTTGAATTCCTCAAATGTAGAACAATGGCTATAAAAAAATGGAAAATATACCAGCACTTTGGGAAGCTGAGGCAGGAGGGTCGCCTGAAGCCAGGAGTTCAAGATCGGCTGCCCAGGACAAAGTACAGTGGTGCAATTTCAATGCACTGCAACCTCCTCCTCCTGGGTTCAAGCAATTCTTGTGCCTCAGCCTCCAAGTAGCTGGAATTATAGGCATGCACCACCACACCCAGCCAATTTTTTGTATTTTTAATAGAAACGGGGTTTCACTATGTTAGCCAGGCTGGTCTCGAACTCCTGGCTTCAAGTGATTCACTAGCTTCACCCTCATCTCTACAATTTTTTTGTTTTTTGGAGATGGAGTTTCGCTCTTGTTGACCAGGCTAGAGTGCAACGGTGTGATCTTGGCTCACAGCAACCTCTGCCTCCCAGGTTCAAGTGATTCTCCTGCCTCAGTCTACCAAGTAACTGGGATTACAGGCATGCAGCACCACGCCCAGCTAATTTTTTTTGTATTTTTGGTAGACAGGGTTTCTCCATGTTGGTCAGGCTGGTCTCGAGCTCCCGACCTCAGGTGATCTACTCGCCTTGGTATCCCAAAGTGCTGGGATTACAGGTGTGAGCTACCATAACTGGCCAATTTTTTTTTTTAATTAGCTGGGCATGAGTAACTATAGTGCTATTAGTAGCAGTAGTGCTAGGCTTAGGCAGCAAGATGCCTAGAGCCCAGGATTTGTTATTACACTGAGCTATAATCACACCAGTTCGCTCCAGTCTGAGCAGCAGAGTGAGACCCTATCTCTAACTTTAAAAAAAAAAAAAAAAAAAGAAGACCTATAAAAATATTTTAGGCCAGAGATGGTGGCTCACAACTGTAGTCCCAGCACTTTGGGAGGCCAAAGAGGACACATCACTTGAGCCCAAGAGTTCAAAACCAACCTGGTCTTCATGGCAAGACCCCATCTCTACGAAAAATACAAACATTAGCTGGATGTGATGGCACATGCCTGTAGTCCCAGCTACTTGGAAGGCTCAGGTGGGAAGATCACTTGAGCCCAGGAGGGCTAGGTTGAGGTGAGCTATGACCACACCACTCCACTCCAGCCCAGATGACAGAGCAAGACCTTATCTCAAATAAATAAATAAAATATTCTTAAAACCTGAATTTCTGCCAGGTGTTGTGGCTCACGCCTGTAATCCCAACACTCTGGAGAGGCTGAAGTGGGCGGATCACCTGAAGTCAGGAGTTTGAGACCAGCCTGGCCAACATGGCAAAACTGTCTCTTCTAAAATACAAAATTTAGCTGGGCATGGTGGTGGGTGCCTGAGTCCCAGCTACTCAGGAGGCTGAGGCAGGAGAATCACTTGAATCCAGGAGGCAGAGGGTGCAGTGAGCCGAGATTGCTCCATTGCACTCCAGCCTGGGCGACAGAGCAAGACTCCATCTCAAAAGGAAAAAAAAAAACTATGAATTTCAAACAGGAGAAAAATGATGTTCATGATATATTCATAAAATGTCTCTGAAGACTTAAGAAGATGTGAATAGGCCAGGGGCAGTGGCTATTGCCTGTAATCCCAGCACTTCGGGAGGGTGAGGCAGGCAGATCACCTGAGGTTGAGAGTTTGAGACCAGCCTGACCAACTTGGAGAAACCCCATCTCTACTAAAAATAAAAAAAATTAATATTAGTACAGGCATAGTGGCACATGCCTGTAATCCCAGCATCTCAGGAGGCTAAGGCAGGAAAATCGCTTGAGCCTTGGAGATGGAGGTGGCAGTGAGCTGAGATCACACCACTGCACTCCAGCCTGAGTGACAGAGCAAGACTCCATTTCAAAAAAAAAAAAAGCCAGCCTGGCCAACATGGCAAAACCCCATCTCTACTACAAATATAAAAATTAGCCAGACGTGGTGAGAGGTACCTGTATTCCCAGCTACTCGGGAGGCTGAGACAAGAGGATCCCTTGAACAGGAGGCAGAGGTTGCAGTGAGCCAAAATCACACCACTGTACTTCAGCCTGGGTGATGAGCGAGAATTTGTCTCCAGAAATAAAAATAAAAAATAAAACAATAGGCCCAGTGCGGTGGCTCACACTTGCAATCCCAGCATTTTGGGAGGCCAAGGTGGGTGGATCATGAGGTCAGAAGTTCAAGACCAGCCTGGCCAACACAGGGAAACCCCGTCTCTACTAAAAATACAAAAATTAGCCAGGTGTGTTGGCGCATGCCTGTAGTCCCAGCTACTTGGGAGGCTGAGGCAGGAGAATTGCTTGATCCCAGGAGGCCAAAGTTGCAGTGAACCAAGATTGTGCTACTTTACTCTAGCCTGGGTGACATAGCAAGACTTTGTCTCAAAAAATATAAATGAATAAAATAAAGTCAAACTCATCACTTTCTCCACAAATTGATCTTCCTCCAATTTTTTTTTATTTCTGTTACTGACCCAAGTATCATTTGCCCAGGGTCAAAATATGGAAAGCTATCTCTGCCTTCTGTTTCATACAGCACAATCAATCATTAGTAGGTCCTAGCAATCATTTCTTCTGAATACTACTCACATATTCTCGCCTTTCACCTGCCCACAACTAGCACTCTATCTGAAATCCAGATGACCCTATCCCCTATTGTTTTATCTTCCAATCTTTCTTGTTTCCAACCCACTCTGATTCATCTTCCTAATAAACTACTGAAAATAAATTTTTTCAATGGCTCTCTATTGCCTGCTGGATAAAAGTGAAAGACTTCCCTCCAACCCTTAACATTCAAGCCCTCCAAAATCTGATGTAATCCTGTCTTTCCAACCTAGCCTTTTACTGCCACCAAAATCAACCATGTGCTCCAGATGGTCTATTCATTAACTGTCACCCGGAAACTCATGAACATACCTGTCTCTGCACCTTTGCTCTTGCCAGTGCCTGATTTTGAATATTCACCTCTTTCCCTTTCTGTAGATTTTGTCCACAGTTCAAAGTCCAACAAAACTCTTATACCCTATATGAAGTCTACCCTGATCATTTTCCACTTCCTATCCCTAATACTAAGTTAGTGCAACTATCCTAAAATATAGAATATGCTGAATTTCATCAAAACATCCCTGAATGTACTTTAATGTAAGGTCTAAGTCAAACATTCCACCTACCATTCCTCTATATGCATAAATTGGTGTAAACCAGGGCTATTTCAAATTATCAAGCCTGGCTTTCCAAACTGCAAAAAGAAAAAACCCAGTTTCATTTCTGAGTGTAAGCTCTAGTTCAGGGGTGTCCAATCTTTTGGCTTCCCTGAGCCACACTGGAAGAAGAATTGTCTTGGGCCACACATAAAATACACTAACACTAATGACAGCTCATGAGCTTTAAAAAAAAAAAAAAAAAATCACCAAAAAACATCATAATGTTTTAAGGAAGTTTACAAATTTGTGTTGGGTCACATTCAAAGCTGTCCTGGGCCACATGCGGCCCGGGAGCCATGGGTTAAATAAACTTGCTCTAGTTCTTTATATCACAAGAGGGGCATAGGTCATCAAAACTTAAGCAAGTGATGCTGCCCTTTCAATCAGCTCCCTAAACCTAATAAAATTCAGAAATCTTGTTGTTAGAAATCACCAAAGTACAAACTGCTGCTCAACTGGGGAGAGGAGAACACAAACACAGAGCAATTTTTTTTTTTTTTTTTTTTTTTTTTTTGAGACAGAGTCTTGCTCTGATGCCCAGGCTGGAGTACAGTGGCCAGATCTCGGCTCACTGCAACCTCCACCTACTAGGTTCAAGCGATTCTCCTGTCTCAGCCTCCTGAGTAGCTGGGATTACAGGCGTGTGCCACCACGCCCAGCTATTTATATTTTTAGTAGAGATAGGTTTCACCATGTTGGTCATGCTGGTCTCGAACTCCTGACATCGTGATCTGCCCGCCTCGGCCTCCCAAAGTGCTGGGATTACAGGCGTGAGCCACCACTCCCGGCAGGCAGACTTGACTGAACATTAGCTCTGGGGCAGGCATCGTGTTAGGGTGCTCAGCACCATTCTCATTATGCATATCTAGGAAATAAACATTTCCCATTTTAAAGATCAGAAAACTGAGGCTAAGGGAAATAATGTGCATAGCAAAGAACTAGCTGAGCAGGGAAACCTGATTCCAAATTTTGTCCCTTTCCACTACAACAGGTTGCCAGTCCACAATAAAGTATGTAGCTGCACTGAACATACATTCTGTACAACTATCCTAAAGCCCGGATGCTCTAGAAAACAAATGGTTTAATCCGATCAGAAACAGGTACATGTGATTTCCAACACACAAAGATGAAATGCCGAGTTCCTCATATGTTTTTGTCTATCTTATATTTAATTACTTAAAACTGGATTGTGCAATACAACATTGGGTAACAACTAAGACTAGATGCTTCATCAAGAGCTGGGAAGAGTTGTAGCCAACATGGCTACTGCAGTGCTACATTCAACAACCATTTATCGCTCTGGAAAATACAGCTTGAATAATGTAATGTGTACAGCTACAGAAAATACTTAAGTCTTAACATGGATCGATAGAAAAACTGTTAAAGCTGAGAACTGGGAATTACAGCATGTGTAGTTATTGAATTTACAGATCTGCAACCACCGGGGACAACCAAAATAATCACTTTGTAGATAGCTGTTAAAATAACTCCAACACTCACTACGAAACGACACATTAAAGGAAGCAACTTTGCTCCTCTGGCGAATCAGTCAACTCCTAGACGAGAAAGGTCCCTGTAAGTACTAACACCCGCCAGAACAAAAGGGCGGGTGCCGGGGGCGCTGCCCGAGGAACAAGAGGAGGCAAATCACGCCCGCACTCGTCCCTGCACCCGAGTGTCGCACGCGACCGCCCTGGGGACGCCCAGAAACCGAGGAAGAGCACGGCGCGGGGCCTGTCGTAGGAAAACGAAGACCCTTCTCTCCCGAGGGCGGTCGTGCCTTCGGCAGAGCTGGTCCGGACGCCGCGGGGACCGGCGGAGCGCAGGCGAGCAGGCCGAGCCAGGGCGCGCCCAGAGAGGTCCACTCGGACCCGGATGAGGGGCAGACGGCGGCCCAGGCAGAGCAGGCGGGTGCAGGGCAGCAGGGCCTACCAGGTAGGGCAGCCGGCCTCTCCTCCCCGCTCAGGTCCCGCGCCACCGCCCCGGCCAAGCCAGCTCCCAGGGAGCGCACGCCCGCCGCCGGGCGCCTCCTCATCCCACACACCTGCCCGGGTTCCCAGCTGGCCCACTCCCAGCCCTGTCCGGCAAGGCCCCCGCCCGTCTCAGGCAAGGATACGAAGTAAACCGAGAGGAAGATGAGCGCGCAACAATCAAGGAGAGAAAAGACAAACACCACCGCCTCCATCCTCCTCCTCCTTCGCCGCCGCTCCTTCAGTCAAACCCGCTCTGATACCCGGACCCGCCCTTGATAGGCCCTTACCCGGCTGGCTGGGGCGTGTGGTCCTAGAACCAGGAGCGGCATGCCGGGAACTGTAGTCCATGTTTTAAAACTCCACAGCCCTAATTCTGACGCATGCTGGAAATTGTAGTTCATTACTACAAGTACGTATCAAAGAGGTGGGCAGGGCCTCTGCCATAAATACGATTATTTCCAGAAATGGTGACAAGCAATTTGTCAACAAGTATTTACTCACACTTTTCTTTTAAATAACTGGGGTCCTGCTTTGTCGTCCAGGCTGGAGTGCAGTGGTGTGATAGGGTTCACTGCAACCTCGAATTCCTGGGCCTAAGCAATCCTCCCACCTCAGCTTCCCGACGTGCCCAGCTAATTTTATTTTATTTTATTATTTCTCATTTTAATTTATTTTTTGAGACAGGGTCTCACTCTGTCGCTCATGCTGGAGTGCAGTGGCATGGTCACAGCTCACTGCAGCCTCTACCTTCTGGGCTCAGGTGATCCTCCCACCTCAGCCTCCTGAGTACCTGGGATTACAGGCGTGCATCACCATGCCTGGCTAATTTTTTGTATTTTTAATAGAGATGGGGTTTTTGCCATGTTGCCCAGGCTGGTCTCAAACTCCTAGGCTCAAGCGATCTGCCCACCTCAGCCTCCCACAGTGCTGGGATTACAGGCCTGAGCCACTGCACCAGGCTCTACTGAACGCTTTTACTCTGGATATCCAGTAGAATGTATTTGCCATGTGTATACTTTTCTTTAGAGTTGGCTCTAGAACCACTGCATTCCCTGACTTGGGATTTGTAAGTTTTCGTCTCAAAGCACAAATCTAATCTAATGCTCCTGCTCGACAGTTGCGATTTGTCCTTCCCTTCCTGATCTCAATTTCTCCAGAGATTTCGTAGTCCTTTGTTTATCCTCTCCTACAGCAGTATTTCTCTCCTCTCTAGATTTTAAGATCTTTAAAAAGTCAGTATGACGTCTTACTCATCCATTCCTTCATTTAACAAATATAGTTGTATGCCTTATTTGCAGGGGCTACTTTCCAAGACCCCCAAGTTGATGCCTGACACGGTGGATAGTACCAAATTCTACATGTACTATGTTTTTTCCTATACATACATACCTATGATAAAGCTTAATTTATAAATCAGGCACAGTAGGAGATTAACAATAAAATAGAATAATTATACTGCAATAAAAGTTATGTAAATGTGGTCTTTCTGTCTCAAAACATCTTTTTTTTTTTTTGAGACAGTCTTGCTCTGTCACCCAGGCTGGACTGCAGTGACATGATCTTGGCTCACTCCAACCTTCACCTCCCAGGTTCAAGCAGTTTCTGTCTCAGCCTCCTGAGTAGCTGGGATTACAGATGCCCGCCACCACGCCTGGCTCAGTTTTGTATTTTTATTAGAAACGGGGTTTCACCATGTTGGCCAGGCTGGTCTTGCACTCCTGACCTCGTGATCTGCCCGCCTCAGCCTCCCAAAGTGCTGGGGTTGCAGGCGTGAGCCACCGCGCCTGGCCTTAAAATATCTTATCTTACTGTATTTACCCTTCTTCTTGAGACAATGTATAATGATAAAATGCCTACATGATGAGATGAAGAGACAGATACAGCCTCTCCAGTGATGTTTATATTTTTCATCCAAATCTATTCTTGCATTCATGTAAGTATCCATTACTTGCAGGAAGTGGCTTCGTATCACTCGTTTTTGGGAATCCCTCACTGTAGTCTTCGTATAGGCTCAATACTTTCTGGCTCAACACATTGCCTTCAGTTGGGACACCTTTTCTGTTCGTGTCTTCCACCCATAAATGTAATGCTTTTCCATCTTTTTTGTGGTTCTTGTTTGTTTTTGTTTTTCTGAGATGGAGTTTCAGTCTGTCACCCAGGCTGGAGTGCAGTGGAGCCATCTCGGCTCACTGCAACCTCCATTTCCCAAATTTAAGTGATTCTCCTGCCTCAGCCTCCCGAGTAGCTGAGATTACAGGTGCACACCACCACGTCCAGCTAATTTTTTGTATTTTTAGTAGAGATGGGTTTTCACCATGTTGGCCAGGCTGGTCTCAAACTCCTGGCCTCAAGTGATCTGCCCACCTTGGCCTCCCAAAGTGCTGGGATTACAGGTGTGAGCCACTGTGCCCTGCCACGTTTTTCCTCTTAACTAAGCACTTATCATGCACTATGGCCATAACTTTTGTAGTCTGAGTTGCAACAGCAAAACTAGCACAAATTCCTTTTTCCTGTTTCACAATTTCACGGATAAAATATTGGTTCTTACCATAGATCTTAGCAGTCTCATATGGTTTCTTTTCTTTCCTCAAGTCAAGAACTTTGACCATTTCACTTAAAGGAAGCACTTTATGGCTTCTCTTTAGCATATTGGAATTGCCAGCATCACTGCTTTTGAACTTTGGGGCCATTATTAAGTAAAATAATGGGTACTTGAACACAAGCCCTGCAATAACGCTACAGTCAATCTGATAACTGATAAGATAGCTACTAAGTGACTAACAGGCAGGCAGCATAGACAGAGTGGATATGCAGGACAAGGGAATAGGTAATTCACGCCTCAGGCAGGATGAAGACAGCAGGAGATTTCATTACACTATTCAGAGTGGCACACTATTTAAAACTTATGTTTATTTCTGAAATTTTTCATTTAACATTTTAGGACTGTGATTGACCTCAAGTAAATGAAACCAGTGAAAGCAAAACTTTGGATGAGGCTGCTGTATTTACTGACAGCACCCCTGGTATAGGCCAAGAACTGCTCTAGACTCCAGAGATACAGAAATAAACAAGGCAAACAAGTTGCTGCTCTAGTAGGGCAAGTGGGAGGAACAGGCAATAAAGTATAACAAAGTACAGGAAAATCATAACTTCAAGCAGTGGTAAGCTCTATGAGCAGTTGTGTCAAGTTATTTATTCATTCAACCAATATGTTCGGAGCAGCCAGAATATGTGAGGTACTGTTCCAAACCTTGGAGATACACAGTGAACAAGAAGGGAAAAATCCCCACAAGCCTGTGGTTTACATTATAGTGAGGAAGACAGATGACAAAATAAATATACTAATGACAGGCAGTCATAAGTACTTGGAAGGGTATGGGGAAACACTTGGAGACTGAGTGATGAAAGAAAGCCAAGCTCCTACTTAATGAAATGAAACAAGAAGACAAGATTCGAGAACAAAGAGTAAAAAGAAATGAGCAAAGTCTCCAGGAAATATGGGACTATGTGAAAAGACCTAATTTACGATTGATCGGTGTACCTGAATGTCATGAAGAGAATGAATCTAAGTTGGAAAATATTTTTGAGGATATTATTCAGGAAAACTTTCCCAACCTAGTAAGGCAGGATAATACTCAACTCCAGGTAACCACAAAGATATTCCTCAAGTAGACCAACTCCAAGACATAAAATTGCTAGATTTACTAGGGTTGAAATAAAGGAGAAAATTTTAAGGGCAGCTAGAGAGAAAGGTCAGATTACCTATAAAGGGAAGCCTATCAGACTCACAGCAGACCTCTCAGCAGAAACCCTATAATCTAGAAGAGAGTGGGGGTCAATATTCAATATCCTTAAAGAAAAGAATTTTCAACCCATAATCACATATCCTGCCAAACTAAGTCTTAAAAATGAAGGAAAAATAAAATTTTTCATGAACAAGCAAGCACTCAGAGATTTCATCACCACCAGGCCTGTTTTACAAGATCTGAAAGAAGCACTACAAACAGAAAGGAACAACCAGTATTAGTTATCTCAAAAATTCACCAAAACATAAAGAGTATCTCCATAATGAAGAATTTACATCAACTAACGGGCAAAAAAGCCAGTTAGCATTAAATTACAGTATTGAACTCACAAATATTAATATTAATTCTAAACTTAAACGAATACAATGCTCTAATCAAAGTCACAGACAGGCAAATTGAATAAAAAGCTAAAATCCATTGGTACGTAGTATCCAGATCCAACTCACAACAATACACAAAGACTTAAAATAAATGGATGAAGGAAGGTCTACTAATTAAATGGGGAGAAAAAAGAAAAAAAAAAAGCAGAAGTTGTAACTCTTGTCTCCGATAAAATAGACTTTAATAGTAATAAAGACTAAAAGAAACAAAGAAGGACATTACATAATGGTAGAAGGATCAATGTAACAACCGAAGTTAATGATTATAAATACCTACGTACCTAATATAGGAGCACCCAGATACATAAGATAAGTTTTTATTGACTTACAAAGAGATTTGGACTCCCGCACAATAATGGTGGGAGATTTTGACATCGCGTTGTTAATTTATAATACACCCATTCTGAAAGTGACTATATAACAGAAAGTGAATTACTCTTTAGTATTTACATAGTATCTCACAGACCTAAATGAAATATTGGTTGACTGTTATTTTCTTTCTGTATTCCTTTCTTTCTCTGTTGTTAAGTGTAATTGACAGCATAAAGGAGGTTTTTGATACCTTTTTAAGATTGCATTCCAGCCGGGGCAATAGAGCAAGAATTATGTTCTCTCTCCCACTTTTTCTTTCTCTTTCTCTTTTTCTCTTATCAAAAAAAAAGAAAAGAAAAAAAAAGAAAGCCAAGCTGAGGAATTGCCAATTAAGTAGAAATTTGAATAGCTATGTGAAGGCCTGCAGGCAGAATATTTCAGAAAGTAGGAACAATAATTGCAAAGGCCCAGTTGTATATAGAGGCTTGCTGTGTTTAAAGAATAGAAAAAAGACTACCTACTGTGCTCCTGTGGCTAAAGCACAGGGGATGAGGGTGAGAGAGTGCTGAGAGGAAGAGAAGGAGGCAGGGTAAGGTCATATGAGCCTTGTAAACCCTTGGCAAGGATTTTTATCCTAATATGATGAGAAACCACTGGAGAGTTCTAAGCAAGAAAGTATCTTAACCTGATTTACATTTTTAAAATCTCATTCTGGCCATTTAATGCATTGAACGTATGAAAGAGAAACAAGTTTGTCAGCAGAGAGATCACATGGAGAGTAAAACAGGAGAATTAGCATGAAGGCAAAGCCAACTGGATTTGCCTGATGCAGTATAGGTTCATAGATTCATAAAGGGTTCACAGGTTAAAGCTAGATATACAATTAACAGATTATGTAATTAGATAATTAAACTGCCAGGCACGGCGGCGCATGCCTGTAGTCCCAGCTACTCAGAAGGCTGAGGCTGGAGGATCACTTGAATCCAGGAGTTCTGGGTTGTAGTGCACTATGCCAATTGGGTGTCTGCACTAAGTTCTGCATCAATATGGTGACCTCCCAGGAGCAGGGGACCACCAGGTTGCCTAAGGAGGGGTGAACCGGCCAAGGTTGGAAATGGAGCAGGTCAAAACTCCCGTGCTGATCAATAGTGGGATCATGCCTGTGAATAGCCACTGCACTCCAGCCTAAGCAACATAGCGAGACCCATCTCTAAAATAATAATAATTAAACCAGCTATTAGCACACTCCCATTGTACCTTGTACATATCTCTATCAGAATATTTGTTACATACGCAATTATCTTGAGGTGGAAAAAGACTCATCAACTGTCTTCCTTATGTGCTTAGCCAGTCACACCTTAGATCGAGCTTGTCCAGCCCATGGCCCATAGGCCACATGTGGTCCAGGATGGCTGTAAGTGCAGTCTAACACAAATTCATAAACTTCCTTAAAACATTATGAGATTTTTTTGCATTTTTAAAAATTTCAGTTCATCAGTTATCATTAGTATTAGTGTGTTTTATGTGTGGCCTATGACAATTCTTCCAATGTGGCCCAGGAAAGCCAAAAGATTGGACACTCCTGCTTTAGATTATGATAAAAGTAACAGATTTTATTAACTCTTATAACCCAATGCTTTCTGTTCTATAAATAGCTGGTGGTTAATAAATGGTTGCTGAATGAATGATCCACAGTATCATGACAGATTTTATTTAAATTAGTCCAGATTTTACTAAAAACATAAACCTCATCTCACACACATTCCCCCTGAGATGGAATAGGAAATATAGGCTATTTCATAGTTTTTTTTCTAGACAGAGTCCCACTCTGTTGCCCAGGCTGGAGTGCAGTAGTGCCATCTTGGCTCACTGCAACCTCCACCTCCTGAGTTCAAGTGATTCTCATGCCTCAGCCTCTGGAGTGGCTGGGACTATAGGCAAATGCCACCATGCAACAATAGTAGCATTTTTTGTAGAAATCTTAATCATATTCCAAATTTTGTATGTAAAGACAAAGCTAACTTTTGAGCCGGGTGCAGTGGCTCATGCCTGTAATCCTAGCACTTTGGTGAGACCAAGGTGGGCAGATCACAAGGTCAGGAGTTCGAGACCAGCTTGGCCAACATGGTGAAATCCCGTCTCTACTAAAAATACAGGAGCTAGCCAGGCACAGTAGGGGGTGCCTGTCATTCCAGCTACTAGGGAGGCTGAGGCAAAAGAATCTCTTGAACCTGGGAGATGGAGGCTGCAGTGAGACCAGATCGTGCCACTGGACTCCAGATTGTGCCACTGGTGACAGAGTGAGACCCTATCTCAAAAAAAAAAAAAAAAAATCAAAACAGTACCACTTATAATATCATAAAAAATCATGAGATACTTAGTTATAAATCTAATAAGATAGCTCCAGGATCTGTATGTGATAAATACAAGACACTGATGAAATAAAAGAAAACCTAGTCCAGGCATGGTGGCTCATGCCTGTAATCCCAGCACTTTGGGAGGCCGAGGCAGGTGGATCACGAGGGCAGGAGTTCAAGACCAGCCTGGCCAACATGGTGAAACCCCGTATCTAAAAAAAAAAGAAAACCTAAATAGGTCAGGTGTGGTGGCTCACACCTGTAATCCCAGCATTTTGGGAGGCCAAGGTGGGTAGATCACTTGAGCCCAGAGGTTTGAGACCAGCCTGGGCAACATGTTGAAACCCCATCTCTGCAAAAAAATGCAAAAATTAGCCAGCCATCTGGTATGTCTGTAGTCTCAGCTACTTGGGAGGCTGAGTTGGGTAGATTACTTGAGCCTGACAGGTTGAGCTACAGTGAGCAATGATCAAATCACTGCACTTCAGCCTGGGTGACAGAGCAAGACCCAGTCTCAAAAGAATAAAAGGGAGAGAAAGAAAGAAAAGAAGAGAAAAGAAAATGAAAAGAAAAGAGAAAACCTAAATAAACAGAGAGTTATACCATGTTCATGGATTAAAAGACTCAATATTGTTAAAATGTTGATTATTCCAAAACAGATCTATAGGTTCAATGCAATCCGATTAAAACAATATTTGCATTTTTTGTAGAAATCTTAATCATATTCTAAAATTTATATGAAAAGACAAAGGAATTTTAATAGCTAAGACAATTTTGAAAAAGCAAAGTTGAAGGGTTCACACTACCTGATTTCAAGATCAAACTAAAAGCTACTACAATCAAAACACTGTGATATTCATGAAAGGAGAGATAAATGCATAGATAAATGAAACAATGTTAAGAATGTAAAAATTTACATCATAGAACATGAAAGTAAAAAAAACAAAATCTAGAAATAGATAGATCCACAAATATATGGTCAATTAATTTTTTTGATAAACGTGCAAAGACAATTTCATGGAGAAAGTAGATTCTTTTCCAGAACAAACTGTTCTGGAACTACTAAACAATCATATACAACACAACAACAAAAACTTTGGCTCATACCTCTCAACTTATTCACAGATTTAAAAATAGAATCATAGTATAAAGGAAAAAAATTGTGATTGTGGCACAATCTTGGCAACCCTATATGCAGTAAAGCAGGAAAGCAATATCTTCAATCTTCTTACATAGAAATTCAGTCAATATTGATTGAATATCTGTGTCAAACCTAATGGACACAGAATTTATCTTCCCTCCATCCAGTGCCAAACACAAATAAATTCCGCATAAAATGCAATATTAAAAAACAAACATTAAGCCAGGCATGGTGGCTTACACATGTTATTCCAGTATTTGAGAGGCCAAGGCAGGAGGATCTTGAACTCACTTGAGGCCAAGAGTTCTCTCTACAAAAATAAAATTAATAAAAAACTTATCTGAGTGTGGTGGTACATGACTGTATTCCCAGCGCCTTGGGAGGCTGAGTCAGGAGGATCATTTGAGCCCAGGAGTGAGGCTGAGTCAGGAGGATCACTTGAGCTCAGGAGTTTGAGGTTACAGTGAGCTGTGATCCCACCAATCTACACCAGCCTGAGTGACATGAGCAAGATCCCAACTCAAAAACAAAAATAAAAATAATTTTTTAAATAAATACTAAACTTATTCATTAAAAGGTGGGATTACCCTAGTTTCATAAACCCAAATCAGAGCAATCAGTGAAGCAGAGTTGAAAAACCCTTCAGGAAATTGTAACTACTTATGGATCAATTGCCCACTGGGATTTTATTGTCCAAGTAGGGAACAGAGTCAAAGACTGAAACCTCATAAGCAAGGAAAATAAGACAGTGATTACAGAAATCCTATGGATCAATCCCATTTATAAACAGGGTTTGTAATTAATAAAAAGATATAGGCCAGGCGTGGTGGCTCACACCTGTAATCCCAGCACTTTGGTAGGCCGAGATGGGCAGATCACCTGAGATCAAGAGTTCAAGACCAACCTGACCAACCTGGAGAAACTCCATCTCTACTAAAAATACAAAAATTGGCCGAACGTGGTGCACACACCTGTAATCCCAGCTACTCAGGAGGCTGAGGCAGGAGAGTCACTTGAACCTGGGAGGCAGAGGTTGTGGTGAGCCGAGATCGCACCATTGCACTCCAGCCTGGGCAACAAGAGTGAGACACCATCTCAAAAAGAGAGAGAGAGAGAGAGATAAAAAGCAAATGGACATCTCAAAAAAGCTTCACTTTGGGTAAAAAACAAAATTCCCCAAAAGAGGCTAGGTGCAATGGCTCACACCTGTAATCCCAGCACTTTGGGAGGCTGAAGCAGGTGAATCACCTGAGATCAGGAGTTCGATATCAGCCTGGCCAACAGGCTGAAACCCCCTCTCTACTAAAAATACATAAAAAGAAAAATTAGCCACTGTGGTGGGTGCCTGTAATCCCACCTGCTTCAGAGGCTGAGACAGCAGAATCACTTGAACCTGGGAAGTGGAAGTTGCAGTGAGTCAAGATCATGCCACTGCACTCCAGCCTGGGCAACAAGATCAAGATTCCATCTCAAAAACAAAACAAAAAAAAAAAAAGAAATTTCTCAAAAGAAATCAGAGTTCCAGTTCAGGACCATGGTTACATATGTGATTTGAATTCACATTTACACTACACACATGGGATTGGTGTCTAAAGTATAAAATTAACAACAAAAATATTCTTGAACAAGAGAAACATCACTGATCATAAATTACCAATTGTGCATAAAGAAAAATGATTCAGATATACAAGGTAATAATGTAATATGAATAAATATGCACCAAAAAATACTAGAGAGTTGGGTGCAGTGGTGCATACCTGTAGTCCCAGCTACTTGGGAAGCTGAGACAGAAGAATCACTTGAGCCCAGGAATTTGAGGCTGTAGTACACTGTAACTGTATCTGTTAATAGCCACTATACTCTAACCTGGGCAGCATAGTGAGACCCCCAACTCTAAAAAAAAGAGAAAATATAGGGAAAAAAACCTGGAAATTACCCAACAATTATGAACAGGCAAATAGATAAACAAATTGTGGCATAACCATAAAATTGAATAATAGTACTAAAAAGAATGAACTATTGGGCCGGGTGTGGTGGCTCACACCTGTAATCCCAGCACTTTGGGAGGCCGAGGTGGGCGGATCACCTGAGGTTCGGAGTTCGAGACCAGCCTGACCAATATGGTGAAACCCTGTCTCTTAAAAAAAAAAAAAAAGAATGAACTATTGATACACACAAAACATGGGCATCTCAAAGATAATATATTGAGCAACAGAAGTGAAAAATAGACTAGGGGCTTAGGATCATGCCATAATTCCATTACTTTGGGAGGCCAAGGTGGGCAGATCACTTTGAGGCCAGCAGTTTGAGAGCAGCCTGGCCAACATGGTGAAACCTTGTTTCAACTAAAAATACAAAAATTAGCTGGACGTGGGTGGCAGGCACCTGTAATCCAGCTACTTGGGAGTCTGAGGCAGGAGAATCTCTTGAACCTGGGAGGCAGAGGTTTCAGAGAGCCAAGATTGTGCATTGCACCATCCCCTAATTCCCCCAAAAAATAGACCAAGGCAGTGGCTCAAGCCCATAATCCCAGCACCTTGGGAGGCTGAAGTGGGCAGATCACTTGACCCAGGAGTTCAAAATCAGCCTGGGCAAGACAAAACCCCAACTCTAATTAAAAAAAAAGGAAGAAAAATTAAAATTAGCCAGGCATGGTAGTGCACACCTGTAGTCCCAGCTGCTTGGAAGGCTGAGGAAGAATTACCTGAGTCTGTCAGGTCAAGGCTGCAGTGAGCTGTGATCACACCACTGCACTTCAGCCTGCGTGACAGAGCAAGATTCCATCTCAAAAACAAAACAAAACCCCAAAATGTCCAGTTTTCAACAACAGAAAAATAGGTGTGCAAAGAAACAAGAAAGTTTCTACACAACCAAAGACCTCAACAAATCCCAAGTAGGATAAGCTCAAAGAGATTCCTACTGAGACAAATCATAATCAAACTTTTTTTTTTTTGAGACAAGGTCTCATTCTATCATCCACCCTGGAGTGCGGTAGCATGAACATAGCTCACTGTAACCTCAAAATCCCAGGTTCAAGAAATCCTCCTGCCTTGGCCTCCCAAAAGGCTGGGATTACAAGCATAAGCCATCACACCAGGACATAATCAAACTATGAAAAGCTGAAGAAGGAATTCAGAAGGTAGCAAAAGAGAAGCAATTAATCATATACCACTAATGCTCAATAAGATTAGCAGCTGAATTCTCATCAGAAACATGGAGGCCAGGTGGCACTGGAATAACATAAAAGAGTAGAAAGAAGGAAAAAAAAAAATCTCTAAACCAAGAATTTTATGTCCAGCAAAATGATTCATAAAAAGTGAAAGCAGGGCCAGTTGCAGTGGCTTATACCTGTAATCCCAGCACTTTGGGAGGCCGAGGTAGGTGGATCATCTGAGGTCAGGAGTTTGAGACCAGACTGGTCAACATGGTGAAACCCTGTCTCTACCAAAAATACAAAAAATTGGCTGGGTGTGGTGGCTCACGCCTGTAATCCAAGCACTTTGGAGGCCAAGGTGGGCGGATCAACTGAGGTTGGGAGTTCAAGACCAGCCTGACCAACATGGTGAAAACCTGTCTTTATAAATAAATTAATTAATTAAATTAAATTTTAAAAATACAAAAATTAGTTGGGCATGGTTGTGGGCACTTGTAATACCAGCTACTCTGGAGGCTGACGCAGGAGAATCGCTTGAACCTGGGAGGCAGAGGTTACAGTAAGCCAAGATCGCACCATTGCACTCCAGCCTGGGCAACAAGAGTGAAACTCCATCTCAAAAAAAAAAAAAAATTAAAAGAAAAAGTGAAAGGAAAACATAAGACCTAAAACTAAAATTCCTAGGTAAAAAACACAGGGGAAAAGCTTTATGACATTGGATTTGGCAATAATTTCTTACATATAACACCAAAAGCATAAGCAACAACAACAAAAAAATAGACAAATGGGACTAGATCAGACTTAAAACTTTCTGTGCATCAAAGGACATAACCAATAATGTGAAAAGGCAACCTACAGAATGGAAGAAAATATTTGCAAATCATATATCTGATTAGATTAATATCCAAAATATAGAGAGAACTTCTTACCCTGGGCAACAAAGTGAGAACCTATATCTACAAAAAATAAAATAATTAGCTGGGCATGCTGGCACACACTGGTAGCCCCAGATTCTCAGGAGGCTGAAGCAAGAAAATTGCTTGAGCCCAAAAGTTTAAGGCTGTAGTGAGCTATGATCATGCCACTGCACTGAAGCCTAGGTGACAGAGAGGGACCCTATCACTTAAAAAAGAAAAAAAAAAACTATAATAAAACAACCTGGCTGGGCACAGTGGCTCACACTTATAAAACTTTGGGAGGTGGAGGTGGGAGGATAATTTGAGGCCATGAGTTTGAGACCAGCCTGAGTAACATAGCAAGAGCTTATCTCCAAAAACATACGCATACACTCTTTATTTAATTTAAAAATGGCCAAAGACATGAAAACATCTCTCCAAAGAAGATATGTAAATGGCCAACAAATATATGAGAAGATCCTCAATATCACTGATTATCAAAGAAAAAAACACAATGAGATATCACCTAGTACCCATTTGGTTGGCCATAATTTAAAATATGCACACACATACAGAGATACACACAACCAAGAAGTAACATGTGTTGATGAGGATGTGGAGAAATCGAAAGCTTTGTACATTGTTGGTGGGAATGTAAAATGGTACAGGTGCTATGAAAAATAATATGGTGGTTCATCAAACAATTAAAAATAGATTTACCATAGGGTCTAGCACCTATGGGATCGCACCTGTCAGCAGAGTGGCCACTGCCACTGCCACTGCGCCGGCTGCAGTAGGGAGGTGTAGGAGCAGCAGTGGTGGCAGTGGGTCCCCTGTGCCCTGTGTCCCAAAGGCAGCTGACTTCGACACTTCCACCCTTGCACAGCCGGGCAGGACCTGCTCCCAGGCCGTGAGCCTCATGGGGAGGGCACGGGGTGGAGGTGGAGCTGGGTCTAAGGTGGTGCCATGCTCCATGGAGACAGCAGGAGCCAGGGACAAGGGGGAACCCCCCCACCAAAGCCCACTGCCCTGGGGGTCTCTGTGATGGGGCCAGGCAGAGCTGCCCAACAGTGGGGGAGCAGCCAGTCAGGTACAGAGGGGTGGGCAGAAAGGGGTCCAGCAAGGACCTGGAGCCCCTGCCCCAGGCTTTGAAGAGGCACAGCCAGGGCTGCCAGTCCCTACCCTTCCAGGTACAGGACCTAGGAGTCTCTGCAGCTGTACCGTGGAGAACCTGGGAAGGCCCCCTTCTCTCCACAGGTTTGTGGGTGTCTGCTCCCATTGCCTGGCCTCTCCCCACTCCCAGCACCCGCTCCTATCTCAGAGTGGGGTTGGGGCTGGGCTCGGGTGCTGTCACAGCCTGACTGGGTGTGCACATGCTCAGGCAGCCCTGACATGCCAGCCCCCTGTCACTTCAGCCTCCTCTAGAATGTAGGTGCCCAAGAGCATCAGGGAGAAGCCAAGGGGGAGGCAGCTCAGCACTGGTTTGCAGGTGCCCCTTGGTGCAAGCAGCCTGGGGACCATGGACAGCAGCAGGAAGCAGGTAGGCTCCTTGGGCAGAAGAAGGCAGATCCCTGGCAAGGCCCCACCTTCAGGCCAGGGAGGTTCTGAAGGCTGGGGATTGGGTTGCCAATCCTGTGGACTGGAGTGGGAACTTGTGGTGCCTTTCCAGCACCTGCCCATGGCTGCCTTCCCTCTGAGGCCCATAAAAGCCCTGGGATCAGCCAGAGCTGAACAGACTACAGGATGACCAGCTGTAGAGAGGAGCTACCTTCTCTGCTGAGAACAGAACACTTGTATGTAGAGAGGAGCTACCCTCTCTGCTGAGAGATGAACACTTGTTGGGACAACCTACCTGCAGAGAAGAGGAGCTACCCTCTCTACTGTGAGCTGAACACTCGAACAGACACCCTGGCTGTGGAAAGCAGCTGTCCCCTGTGAGTCTCTTCTGAGCTATTTTATGGCTCGATAAAGCTTTCTTACTCTCTACTTGTCTGAGTACCTCATTCTTCTGGTCGCAGGACAAGAACTTGGGATCCACCAAATGGCAAGGCTATAAGAATTGTAACACAAACAGGGCTGAAACATGCCCCTTGCTCACCTTGTTGTGGGTGAAGAGGAGAGAAGAGCTGTGGCCCTTTGGGGAGCCCTGACCTGGAGCTCCTGAAGCCAGGGCTGTGACTTCATCTTTGGGATCCTGTGGTTCCTGGCATCTCCAAGCTTCCAGGCACCAGTGTTCCCCAGCTTCCACCAGCTGTGGAAGCTGCTTGCCATGCATCTTGTTCAGCTGCAGCCTCACAGAGAGCCAAAGCCCATGCCAGCACCTGGAACTGCCTGCCCCTCTGCAGCAGCCAGTGTGTCTGACTGTGCAGTGGCCAGACCCTGAAGTCAGCTTCACACCTGACTCACTCACACATGCTTCACTGCTCCACGCCTGACTCATCCTTGGCAGACATGGGATCCAGGCTGGTAGCATGAGCCGAACATAGCCTGCCAGGCCAATTGGATGGAACGAGCCAAGCGGGCCCCAGCAAAACTCGGGCAAAGGTGCCACCAGTCACAGAGGTTACCAGACAGAAAAGCGACACCCCAAAGATCTCATAACAAAACCATATAAGGAAATAAAGAATTCTAGTAAAGATACCTACCTTAGGTAAATATTAAAGTCAGTATAGGCTAGGCATGGTGGCTCACTCCTATAATCCCAGAACTTTAGGAGGCCAAGGCAGATGGATCACCTAAGGTCAGGAGTTTGTGACCAGCCTGGTCAACATGGTGAAACCTGGTCTCTACTAAAAATATAAAAATCAGCCGGCATAGTGTTGGATGCCTGTAATCGCAGCTACTTGGGAGGCTGAGGAAGAAGAATTGCTTGAGCCTGGGAGGCGGAAGTTGCAGTGAGCTGAGATCACACCACTGCACTCCAGCCTGGGTGACAAAAGCGAGATTCCATCTCAAATAAATAAATAAATAGGCTGGGTAAAGTGGCTCATGCCTGTAATTCTAGCACCTTGGGAGGCTGAATCATCTGAGGTCAGGAGTTCAAGACCAGCCTGGCTAAAATGGTGAAACCCCATTTCTACTAAAAGTACAAAAATTAGCTGGGCCTGGTAGCACACACTTGTAATCCCAGTTATTTGGGAGGCTGAGGCAGGAGAATCACTTGAATCTGGGAGGTGGAGGTTGCAGTGAGCCAAGACAGCACCATTGCACTCCAGCTTGGGCAATGAGAGCGAAACCCCATCTCAAAAAAATAAAATAAATTCAATAGAAAATACATTTTTGGGCCAGGGTGGCGGCTCATGCCTGTCACCCCAGCAATTTGGGAGGCTGAGGTGGGTGGATTACTTGAGGTCAGGAGTTTGAGACCAGCCTGACCAACATGGCAAAACCCCATCTCTACTAAAAATACAAAATTAGCTGGGCGTAGTGGTGCATGCCTGTAATCCCAGCTACTCGGGAGCCTAAGGCAGGAGAATCGCTTGAATCTGAGAGCCAGAGGTTGCAATGAGCTGAGGTCACGCCTTTGCACTCCAGCCAGGGAAACAAGAGCAAAACTCCATCTCAAAAAAACAAAACAAAACAGCTTTTGGCTTGTAACCTTCCTTTTTTATATGACTTAAAATACAACTACATAAAACTGTAATTATAAAATCTATGCTGATGGCACAATGTATAAAGGTGGATATGTGACAATAACAATATAGGGAAGGGAGCTAAAGCTATATAGCAGTAAGGTTTTTGTATACTATTGAAGCTAAGTTGGCATTAATTCATCTAGATTGTTATAAATTAAGACATTAATTTTGGCCGGGCGTGGTGGCTCATGCCTGTAATCCCAGTACTTTGGGAGGCTGAGGCGGGTGGATCACAAGGTCATCTAGATCATCCTGGCCAACATGGTGAAACTCTGTCTCTACTAAAAATACAAAAATTAGCTGGGCATGGTGGCACACACATAGTACCAGCTATTAAGGAGACTGAGGCAGAAGAATTGCTTGAACCCAGGAGGCAGAGGTTGCACTGAGCCGGGATCACACTACTGCACTGCAGCCCGGCAACAGAGTGAGACTTCGTCTGAAAAAAAACAAAAAAAAAAAAAAAAAAAGGAGAGATCCAAGATGGCCGATTAGCAACAGCTCAGGATT
>PVKP010004727.1:0-95272 GCA_004027715.1 Plecturocebus donacophilus
CTGAGAGATCTGCTGTGAGTCTGATGGGCTTCCCTTTGTAGGTAACCCGACCCTTCTCTCTGGCTGCCCTTAGCATTTTCTCCTTCATTTCAACCCTGGTGAATCTGACGATTATGTGCCTTGGGGTTGCTCTTCTTGAGGAATATCTTTGTGGTGTTCTCTGTATTTCCTGGACTTGAATATTGGCCTGCCTTGCTAGATTGGGGAAGTTTTCCTGGATAACACCCTAAATAGTATTTTCCAGCTTAGATTCATTCTCTTCTTCACATTCAGGTACACCTATCAAACATAGATTAGGTCTTTTCACATAGTCCCATATTTCTTGGAGACTTTGTTCACTCCTTTTTACCCTTTTTTCTCTAATCTTGCCTTCTTGTTTTATTTCATTGAGTTGATCTTCGACCTCTGTTATCCTTTCTTCTGCTTGGTCAATTTGGCTGTTGAGACTTGTGCATGCTTCGCGAAGTTCTCGTGTTGTTTTTCAGCTCCATCAATTCACTTATATTCCTCTCTAGGTTGTCCATTCTCGTTAGCATTTCATTAAATCTTCCTTCAACGTTCTTAGTTTCTTTGCATTGGGTTAGAACATGTTCTTTTAGCTCACAGAAGTTTGTTATTATCCACCTTCTGAAGCCTGATTCTGACAGATCATCACACTCATTATCCGTCAGGTCTTGTTCCCTTGCTAATGAGGAGCTGTGATCCCCTGTAGGAGGAGAGGCATTCTGATTTCGGGTGTTCTCAGCCTTTTTGCACTGGTTTCTTCCCATCTTTGTGGATTTATCCACCTGTCGTCTTTGTAATTGCCAACTTTCAGATTGGGTCTCTGAGTGGATGTCTGGCTTGTTGGTGATGAAGTTTTTTCTGTTTCTTAGTTTTCCTTCAGTGGACCCCCCTTCCCCACAGAGCTAGGTCTTCCTGGGTTCAGCCGTGCTAGCTGTGAAACTCTCAGTCCTCAGCACTTTCAATTGCTGTTCTCCTCGTGGGAATGGGACCAGCCGAGCCCGACTAAAAGGGCACCCAGTCCTGTACACTCCGCACTGAGAAGTGCCATGCTGGGGTGCCGGCGAAAGGTGTCACACTGGCGACCTGTGTGGCTCCTCTGCTGGGAATCTCCTAGTTTGTGGGCAACAAAAATTCGTCTGAAATTGCGGCGTCCACTTGCTCTCTGCACTTTCACTGGGAGGTACAATCCTGGGCTGCTGCTAAGCGGCCATCTTGGATCTCTCTCCGCCTGGTGATGAGGTTTTTCTGTTTCTTAGTTTTCCTTTGGCAGACGCCCGTTACCCACAGAGCTGGACCTTCCTGAGGTCGGCTGTGCTTGCTGTGAAACTCTCAGTCCTCAGGGCTTCCAATTGCTGTTCTCCTTGTGGGGATGGGACCAGCCAAGCCTGAATAAAAGGGCACCCAGTCCCATATACTCCGCACCGAGAAGTGCTGAGCCGGGGTGCTGGCAAAACAGCTGCTCTGGCCAAAAGAGTCGCACTGGAGACCCGTGTGGCTCCTCTGCCAGGAATTTCCTAGTCTGTGGGCAACAAAAATTCATCTGAAAGTGCGGCGTCCACTCACTCTCTGCACTTTCCCTGGGAGCTACAATCCTGAGCTGTTGCTCATCGGCCATCTTGGATCTCTCTCCTTTTTTTTTTGAAGTTTTTTTTTGTGTCTCTGTCTCCTTCAGTTCTGCTCTGATCTTAGTTATTACTTGTCTTCTGCTAGCTGTTGAGTTTTTTTGATTTTGCTCCTCTAGCTCTTTCAATTTTGATGATAGGGTGTAGATTTTAGATCTTTCCTCACTTCTCATGTGGGCATTTATTGTTACACATTTCCCTCTAGATGCTGCTTTAAATGTATCCCAGAGATTGTGGTATGTTGTGTCTTCATTCTCATTGGTTTCAAAGAACATCTTTATTTCTGCCTTCATTTCAGTGTTTATCCAGTTGACATTCAGGAGCCACTTGTTCAGTTTCCATGAAGTTGTGTGGTTCTGAGTTAGTTTCTGAATTCTGAATTCTAATTTGATTGTACTGTGGTCTGAGAGACTGTTATGATTTCTATTCTTTTGCATTTGCTGAGGAGTGATTTACTTCCAATTATGTGGTCAATTTTAGAGTAGGTGCCATGTGGTGCTGAGAAGAATGTGCAGTTTGTGGATTTGGGGTGGAGATTTCTGTAGATGTCTATTATGTCCACTTGGTCCAGATCTGAGTTCAAGTTCTGGATATCCTTGTTAATTTCCTGTCTCGTTGATCTAATATTGACAGTGGAGTGTTAAAGTCTCCCGCTATTATTGTGTGGGGGTCTAAGTCTCTTTGTAGGCTGTTAAGGACTTGCTTTATGTACCTGGATGCTCCTGTATTGGGTGCGTATATATTTAGGATCATTAATTCTTGATGCATTGATCCATTTACCATTATGTAATGCCCTTCTTTGTCTCTTTTAATCTTTGTTGGTTTAAAGTCCATTTTATCAGAGACTAGGATTGCAACTCTTGCTTTTTTTTTGCTCTTCATTTGCTTGATAAATCTTCCTTCATCCCTTTATTTTGAGTCCATGTGTGTCCTTGCACGTAAGATGCATTTCCTGAATACAGCATACCGATAGGTCTTGACTTTTTATCCAATTTGCCAGTCTGTGTCTTTTGATTGGGGCATTTAGCTCATTTACATTTAAGGTTAATATTGTTATGTGTCAGTTTGATCCTGCCATTTTCATGCTAGCTGGATGTTTTGCCCATTAGTTGATGTATTTTTTTTCATTGTATCAATGGTCTTACCATTTGGTACATTTTTGGAGTGGCTGGTACTGGTTGTTCCTTTCCTTGTTTAGTGCTTCTTTCAAGAGCTCTTCTAAGGCAGGCCTGGTGATGATGAAATCTCTTAGCAATTGCTTGTCCATAAAGGATTGTTTTTCTCAGTCGCTTATGAAGCTTAGTTTGGCTGGATACAAAATTCTAGGTTGAATGTTCTTTTCTTTAAGGATGTTGAATATTGGTCCCCACTCTTCTGGCTTGTAGGATTTCTGCCGAAAGATCTGCTGTGAGTCTGATGGGCTTCCCTTTGTAGGTAACCCAATCTTTCTCTCTTGCTGCCCTTAGCATTTTTTCCTTCATTTCAACCCTGGTGAATCTGACAGTTATGTGCCTTGGGGTTGCTCTTCTTGAGGAGTATCTTTGTGGTGTTCTCTGTATTTCCTGGACTTGAATGTTGGCTTGCCTTGCTAGATTGGAGAAGTTGTCCTGGATAATATCTTAAAGAGTGCTTTCCAGCTTGGATTAATTCTTTCTGTCATATTCAGGTACACCTATCAAATGTAGATTAGGTCTTTTCACATACTCCCATATTTCTTGGAGGCTTTGTTCATTTCTTTTCACTCATTTTTCTCTATTCTTGCCTTCTCATTTTATTTCATTGAGTTGATCTTCAATCTCTGATATCCTCCTTCTGCTTGGTTGATTTGGCTATTGAAACTTGTGTATGCTTTGCAAAGTTCTCATGCTGTGTTTTTCAGCTCCGTCAAGTCATTTATATTCTCTCTAAGCTGTTTATTCTAGTTAGCATCTCATCTAACCTTTTCCCTAGGTTCTTAATTTCTTTGCATTGGGTTAGCACATGTTCTTTTAGCTCTGAGAAGTTTGTTATTACCCACCTTCTGAAGCCTGTTTCTGTCAATTCATCAGATTCGTTCTCCATCCATCTTTGATCCCTAGATTGTGAGGAGTTGTGGTCCTTTGGAGGAGGAGAGGTGTTCTGGTTTTTGGTGTTTTCATCCTATTTGCACTGGTTTCTTACCATCTTAGTGGCTTTATCTACCTGTGGTCTTTGTAGTTGGTGACTTTCAGCTGGGGTCTCTGAGTGGGCATCCTTTTTGTTGATGATGAAGTTATTTCTTTCTATTTCTTAGTTTTCCTTCTAACAGGCAGGCCTCTCTGCTGCAGGACTGCTAGAAGCCCACTCCAGATCCTGCTTGCCTGGGGATCATCCACGGGGGCTGCAGAACAGTAAGAGTTGTTGCTGGTTTCTTCTTCTGTTATCTTCATTCCAGAAGGGCACCTGCCAGATGTTGGCCTGAGCTCTGCTTTATGAGGTGTCTCTTTGGGTATACGGGGGTCAGAGAACTGCTTGAGGAGACAGTCTGTCCCTTATAGGAGCTCCAGTGCCATGCTGGGAGCTCTGTTCCATGCAGAGCTGGTGGGCAGGTACTTTTAAGTTTGCTGCAGTGGAACTCATAACTGCCTCTTTTCCCAGGTGTTCTGTCCTAGGAAGGTTGGCTTTATTTATACATTCCTGTCATGTTGCTGCCTTTTTTCATAGATGCCCTGCCCCACACGGAGTAGTCTAGTCACAGTCTGCCTGTAGGGGTGTTGCTGAGCTGCCGCAGGCTCTGCCCAGCTGCTATGTGAACTGCCTCGATAGTTGCGGACTGCCTTGGTAGTGGTGGTCACCCTTCCCCACATTGAGCTGGACTGTCCTGGATCCAGCTGCACTTGCTGCAAAACTCAATCCAGAGTGTTTCAGATTGCTTGTTTTGTGGGGGTGGTACCTGCCAAGCCAGTTCGCCTGGCTCCCTGTCTCTGCCCCCTCCCTTTCAGTTGAGTGGGCGGCTCTGTCTCCCAGGCGTTCTAGGCACCAGTTGAAACGGCCGCCCAGATTGGTGTGAGTTTATGTGCACCAACCCGGCACTGGCTGAAACCACTGTGCTGAAAACTCGTGCTTTTCAGCCCGGGAATCTCCTGGTCTGTGAGCAGTGAAAATTTGTTTGGAAATGCAGTGGGCACTCACCCTCTATGTTGTTGCTGGGAACTGCACTCCAGAGCTGTTCCTATTCAGCCATCCTGGATCCTCCCCCAGAGATGTTAGATTTGGGTAATCTAAGTTGTCTAGTGATATAGGAATAGAGGTTATCTAGAGAAGACTGTGTAGAATGAGATGAGAAGAGGATAAGAAGTTAGCCATGAGAGATGCCAAAAATCTTGAATGGCTTCTAAAAGCCTCTACAGAATGAAAATCCAAATATTTATCTTGGCATTTTCAGATAAATATTTGGATTTTATCTGAAATCCAAATATTTATTAGTTGATCTTCCTGTATCCAGTTTCAAATTCTGTTACTATTCCTCAACTTACCTTGTATTCTAAACACACCTAACTGTGCTATTATCCATGTTTACAGTCTGAATTCTTTTTCTTTTTCTGTTTATTATTTTTTTTATTTTTCAAGGCTTGAAACAAGTGCCATGATATCTTGAAACCTCTCTGGATTCTAGAGTAGATATTCACTAAATGTAGAATGAATAAATGAAGGAGCGGGGTATAGTAAGTGTATTTAATTTACTCCAGAGAAGAAGGAACTATCATTTATTCACTATGTAGTAAGTGTCAAGAATTGTCTTGAGCTCGTTACCTATAGAGTTTTGTTTGACCCTTACAACAACCTGTAAAACAGATGTGTTGCCATTATTTCCATTTTATACACAAGGAAAATGCCTGTGGCATTTCCATGACATCACAATGTTTTTTAAAGAAGTTATTTCTCCCATTTGCATAAGCATAAAAACTTTGAATCAAGAAATAATCCCAAACTCACTATAAAAAATTAATGTGTCCACTAAGTAATTAAAAAATTAATGTACTTTTTCCCCCTTAGGTAAGATTTTATCCTATTATATTTTAGTGGCAATAATTACTCTTTTCTTATTGATGTCTCCTCCATTTTGCTTCCTTGACAACAAGTTGAACTTGACACTCAGATTAAGTTCTCCAATTTGGTAAATGACCTATTGTTCTTCATGCTCGATGACCAATTTAGTTCAACTTAATAAACATTTATGAACCAAATACTACATGTAAGGTACTCTGCTGGACATTGGAAGAAAATGCAAAGATGGGTAAGACACGCCACCTACTTCCAAGGGTTCTACAATCTTACAATGGATTTAATTCAGTAAAACAAATATATGCAATACAAAATGGTCTCATTTATTCAGTAGACTATTTGTCACCTACTGTGTACCACATGTGGTGGTATCTAGATAGAATCATGATATTGCCTTTGCTTTGTGTTGCTGGATATTCCTTGTAGTTACACGGAGGAACATATGGAATATGTTGGAATGAACTGCAGGAATTAAGTACTTTGTAGGAATAAAGAGTAGAAAGTATTTTAGAATTTCAGTGCAGAGTCATTATCATCTGCTGTAATGCTTCCCAAACTTAAATGTGTGAGAAATCACTTATGGATCTTGCTAAATAAGTACTCTAATTCCGTATTTTTGAGGTGAGGTTTAAGAATCTACATTTAAACTTCCTGATCTGGAGACTATACTTGGTATAGTAAAGATCAAGTGTATGCAAGTTTTATGATTAGCTTAGTGTTTAAGAATTATTCATTTTTATGTTAGCCACTGAGAACTTCTTTTCCCTCAGATTTTGTCTACAAAAGTCTCTATTTGAATCCCCTCCTTGAAAGATCATATTACGGTACAGTCTTGCCATAATGGAACACTGTGCATTGTGCAACCACTACAAATAATAACTTATGGTGGCCAAGCAATGATGTGGAAAAAGGCTGAATGATGCCGAGGCAACAACCTCATATTGGAAAATGAATGGGGGAAAAATCAAAATGAGTATCTACTTTGAATTTGGGTAGAGAAATTATAGAGGGTTATTTTTCTGTTTTCTATTTTCTAAGTATCTTGCAATATGTTTGCTTCTTTTAGAAATAAAACATTTCATGAAAACAAATATTTCAAAATTGCATGGAACAAACAGTAATAAACTTCAAAAGCTAAAAAATTATTCATTTTTGAAAGTGAGAAAATTTAAAGAGAGTCAAAGTATGAATGAATATTCTCAAAGAAAACTAAATAGCTCTGAGTGGCTGGTGTCCCTTTCTGGAAGTGTTTTCTTAGCTGGGTTTGGGGTGGGAGAGGGGGTAATTTATAGGGCCCTGGACTTAATAGGGCCCTCAGTCTGTGGCAGTAGTGCTTGGTGATGGGGTTTCTAAATCAGTAAAGAAGGATCATTGTGGAACTGGATTATTGAGCTTAAATTGGGAGCAATAGGCAAAGTATGGTCAGAATGGAGAGTCAATATATATTCTGGCAAAGAGCAGGAGAAAAGAAGGTAAAAGAGGGAGGAATTTCCTGAACTCAAAGCTGTAGGGATGAACTTTCTTTTCTGTTTTCCATGATCACAAGATGGGACAAGCCTAGAGAACTTAAAGATATAGTCCAAGAACTGACAGAAACCATATTTTCTCCTTGTGCTTTGTGTGCCTATTCTAGTTACAGAAGAAAGAGAACATTCCATGTTCTCCCTTGAGAATGCTGTCCTTAATACTGAAGATAGAAAGCTTTACAACATTGGGTAAGAATGGAGTCAAAATGTCTGAGTTTGAATCTAGACCTTCAGGTTTACTATTCACGGGGCATTACACAAATTGTTTACTTTTGAATCAGTTTTCTCATATGCAGAACAAAGGAAACAATAGTATCAACTCCATAGAGTTCCAGAGATGGTTAAAGGAAGTGGTGCACATAAATGTTTTAACATTATTCTTGGGAGACTGTAAATATTAGTATTTACTATTATCACTAGTCACTGCATGGGTCCTTAGCAACACATGGTTTCTATTAGCAATTACCGATGCCCATTGAGCAATGTCTATTGATAACAGCAGACACTGCTCTAGACATCTGGGTACAATGATGAATACAAGAAATTCCTTCTCTCAGACTGCTCTCTGTTTTGCATTAGAAATGGGATAATATACAATAAATTTTAATATGATATAGTTAATTGTGTTCTAAGGTATGAAGTAAGAGTGCGGGGGACTGCATCGTGTTCTTTTTCACCAAATTTTGGGAATGGGTCAAGGAAGTGTGTAAAGTAGGAACTTTTACCCACTGAGCAAAAAATCCATAGGTCCAGCATTGCTAGGAAAGAAGGGGAAATGAGTGAAAGAATGCTCTGTTCATGCTCTGCGTGAAGTCATAGCCCCATCATCAAAGGATATTCTCTTTTCTTTAAGGTTTGAAATTATACATGCAATTCTCCCAAACTTGATACAGAAAGAGATTTATAAGAAGCTTTAATCTTTGGGTTGAATGCTTATTTTTAAACCCAAAAGGCTGGGTAAGTAATTGGATTGATGTGTGAATGGAAGTGTGTCCTTAAGATCCAAGTAAAATTTGGGGAGGGTGCCTGAGCAGTGGATTCTGTTGATTCAGTTTATTTATTAAATAAATTATTTTCTGTTTTAAAAAGACATTGAGGAATATTTTAGGCAAAAATTTTCTTACATGATGTCAATGAATCACGGGAATATTTCTTATCTTTAGAAGTTTTTTGTCAAGGCCAGGTGTGGTCAACCTGTGTGTAATCACAGCACTTGGGAGGTGGAGGTGGGAGGAATGCTTGAGGCCAGGAATGAGACCAGCCTAGGCGACACAGTGAAACCTCATCTCTGCCAAAAAATAGCTAGGCTTAGAGGCACATGCCTGTATTCCCAGCTTCTTGGAAGGCTGAGGTGGAGGAATCCCTTGAGCCCAGGATGCTGAGGCTGCAGTGAGCTATGTGTAAGAGTGAGATTCTTTCTCTAACAACAACAATAAATCAAGTGAAAAAAAATTTTTTTTTCTCATTTCAAAAGGAAGAGGGGTCATAAAGTAGATTCAAAACCTTTCAGAAAAATAATTTACTGAATGAACATTATTATAATTAAATAATGGAAATTTTCTAAAAAATTCTCAACAAATGATCTTTATTTTCAATAATTTCTATCCTATTATTTTTGTCCATTTATACTATATCATTTATGTAGTTTTAACTATAGGATATGATTTAATATCTTTCCAAGTAATACTTTCAAAGATCTCATATCATGTAGATTCAATTTATGAGTTTGTCAAATGCTTTGATTTTGGGACAAGAGCCATCCTTATCCATAAAGAGTATAATTAAACTGTATTTAGTAGACAAAGGTATGTTTAATTTATCTATTCCAGCAAGCCTAGGCTCCTAAAAGTAACAGTAGTTTGACTGATTGATACTTACCAGATACTGATTTCTACTTGTCAAGTCTTTTTTTTTTTTTTGAAATTCACATCAATCAGAAAGAAAAGTTGTAGATGATCCATATATTTTACTTTTTTGTGGTTTTCTCAAGCTGTCATTCACTAAATGATAGAACAAAAGCAATGTTGCTAGCTGAAGCCTTAGTGAAAATTCCATGCTCTTGGAGAAGAGCTTTGGGTGAAATAGAATTGTGGAAGAATTATTACTACATTGACTGTAGTGTGATCAGTATAAAAACCCTGGAGTTTAAATGATCAGGGTTCAAATCCTGCCTCTGCTACTTGAAAATTGTGTAATTTTTAATCAAATTAGATAGATCCTTGAAATCTTTTTTTTTTTTTACATGTGAATATGGGCCATTTTCAGTATTTATTACGGAGTGAAAAGTAGGCATTTGACATTTTTAAGACAGTCTCTTATCAAGGTCCAAAGAATGGGTTCTGAAATCATAATGCCTCAATTGTTGTGTGAATTTGCATTGATTTCTTAATTTCTATTCACTTCAATTTCCATATCAATAAAACGGGGATAATAATGTTATACACTTTATTTTATGAGGATTAAGTGAAATAATTAATGTAAAAGAGTTTAGTATAATGCTCAGCCTTTAGTAGAAACTCAATAAATATTTTATTTTTACTAGTAGTGTGATATAATTTTAACTGCTTTATCCTTGAAAGGCTGTAATTACTTGGCTTCACTAATAGAAAACCCTCCTTTGCCTCCTACAACCCTAGTGACCAATTCTTTTTCAGTTTCTTTCAAGGAATCCCATTTTTTCCTCTGTAAATATTTGTTGTTCCTAGCAATCTGTCTTTGGCCTGCCTCTTATTACTATATGTATTACATGTAATCTCCTCTTGTTACTTTAATCATGAGCTATACTCCAATGAAACAAGAATCTATAATTTTTATGCCTGAGTTTTTCTACAGGATTTAGTCTTTACACATGTCCAACTGACTTCCCCAAATCTTCTCCTGGGGATATTTGAGCCAGCGTATTACTGGCTTCAGTTTTTCATCCTTAGTCTGCAACCACACCCTTGCCATAGTCTCTTTGCGGGTAAAATCCTTTACCCATCCTTAGACTTTGAACTTGGCCATGTGCCTTGCTTTGCCTATTGGAATATGGAGGGAAGTGAGAGTTTGCCAGTTCTGAGCCTAGGCTTTCAGGGCTTTGTGTGTTTCTGCCTGCTCTCTCCCACCTCTGCTATCTTTATGGAAAAAAAACCCAGACATGTCTTGAATAGCTCATTGGTTCAAGTAAGATGAATAAAACATGAAACTTAATCTTCCCACCCAACCCAAGACCCGTGGTCAGAAGCAGACCCACCCATCACATCCTAAAGCAAAGTTGCCCAGCTGAACCCAGCCTAGATCGGCCAAACTCCAGTCAATCCACAGGTATGTGAATGATAATAAGTAATTTTTTTTAAACTATTGAGTTTTGGGGTTACTTTGCATCAATAGCTAGTCAACGTAATGTTTTACAGCATTTAAAATTTAACTTGCCTGAAATCAAACTTCCTTTCTACCACCTACCATAAACCTGTTCTTTTGTCCTGTATTTCTTTTAATTGTGGATAGAATCACCACTTATCACTCAGTCAGACATTAGGATATCATTCTTGACTTTAACATTTCCCTCACTCTCCACATCCCAGAAATCTCCAAATTCAGTCAATTTCATTTTCTAAGTACTTCTAAAACTTGTTTTTTCTTTTAAATACCCATCTTCAATGTCACTGCCAGGGTTTATGGTATAATACTTATTCACCTGGGCTATTGGTCTAATGGGTCATCCCATTATGACTGGTCTCTGATCCTCCACAGGGTAACCAGAGTGATAGAAAATTTACCATATTATTTTGCTGTTTCAAATCTTTATCTAGCCCTCAACACACACAGGAGACGTCTGAGGTTCTTAGCATGACTCCAGACTTTATCATCTGGTCTTCATCTGCCTGTCCAAACTCATTTCACACTTTCCTCCCGTTACGTTTTTTATCCGGTGATTTAAAACTGTGTTAATTTCTCCTGATTATAGCATGGAGCTGCCTACTCATGTGCCTTTATAAATTATGTGGCCCTTAGAATGCTGTACCTTCCCTTCTCCATAGGACAATCCCCTGTTCATCCCTTAAAATACATCTTAGGCATCAACTCCTCTTGGAAGCTTTGCTGGTTGCCTTAGATTGAGTTAATAATCTCTTCTGTTAAGTGTTTACCACTAAACTTATCACTCTGAATTATGATTATAATTGTCTGTCTCTTCCACAAAACTCTGAGTACCATGTTGGCAAGGTCAGTGTCTATAATTTGTGGTTTTTAGTACAGAGCTTGATGTATAAGAGAATAGATAGCCAATACATATTTTCATGGCTAAACTAACATTGTTGTGGAAATGATGTCACTTTATTCAACTCTAGCGAGATAAGCAAGGCTGACAATATAGATTAGGCAGCTCCTAGTGAGAGCCACATCCAGAGTCAGAAACAACACTCCCTGCCCCAGAGGCCACCTGTGTGCAATCAGGATGGCTGTCAATGTGGAGCCGGCTTTTGGAAAGGTGTAAGGTATGTGGAGACTTAGAGAAGTAGGAAGCCTGGGTGGTGATGGATGTGATCTCTTTCCATTATTCCTCAAGCTTAAAAAACCCAAACTAAACTTCCAAAAGCATGAGTGTGACCAAAGTTTTGGATGTTGACAACTAAAGGGACAAGTTGTATCTACTCTACAGGAAAGGATCTTACTGGGGTGTCACTCCCAGATAAAGGAGCTAAGATGTTGAAGAAGTAAAGTTGGGAGTCCCAGGAGTTTTGGAGTGTGTGAAAGAGCTGTTTTAAGCCTTTAAACTGAAATGTCTGAGCAAATAGGCTCAAGTTAGATCTAGATTACAAGGCTTTTCTCATACAGTTGATAGTAAGAGAAAATATTCCGAAGTACCTAGTGCAGGGCATGTCATTTAATACTTATCAGTAAAAGTAAGCTTTCTTCCTAAACTTTTCTTTCAGAAGAAAGAAAATGAAAAACCACTTTAGTTTCTTCTTTAACTGTCTCAATATAAACCTAATTTACTTACCTCGGTTTATTTTATGCTTTAATTTCTGTTAAAATGTCCTGTTTATAGGGCAATATCTTAAATGTAACAGTACAAATTGACAATCTTCAATTTAACAAGTTCTTGAAAGTACAAATGAAGAGAACTCCTACTTGTTGAAATGCTTTCACACCCTCTCGGCACACAATTTACCCCAGCTGTTCCTGGGGTGATCAGCTTTGTGCTAGTGTAACCTCCCTCAACAGAGTTTTCTGAACCGTTTGCTACCTGTGAAGCTATTTGAGTTCACCTAGTATTTACGTAAGGATAATCTACAAATGCATGGGTGTTAGCATCCTAGGGGGTAACTCTTGATTCCCTGGCATAGTAGCCAGGGAATAAATGTCTCCTCTTCTGTCCCTGAGGTGTTCAATTCTGAGGCATATTCCACATGGCTTTTCAGAATATCCCCGTAGGACTGAAACCCAGGTGCCCAAAGCAGTGACCAAGCCAAGACTGCACACTTACATTGATTTTCTCTCCTTTTCTGTTTCACTCTCAGTGAGTCTTCTATTCTATTGCTTAGAATCACATCGCAAAATAACTACCTGTCTCAGACTACTTTTTGAGAGAAAATCTAGTTTAAGAAAATAAGCCCCTGTAGTTTCCCAACCCGTAAATAACCAGTTAAATTTTTGTGCCTTTTCTTAATTTTTAAAAACGCATGCATGTATGCATGTATATACATGCAGACTCATGTGTATAATTCTGTTCTGGAACTCCACCCATTTAAAGTCTTCTCAGCTCTCAAAATCGACTGATTAAGGAACTCTTTGATGAAAGTTTCTCTAATTTTTCATGTTAGATATTTTAAGACATGTTTTGTAATAGTTTTATTTTTGTTTATAGGTACTTATTTTCCTTACTATATTGTAAATTTCTAGAGGACAGAGTTCATATCTAATTAGTCTTTGAAATACCATATTACCAGACTGAAGTATTAAATTAATATTTAATAATTGAAGAAATATACAATTCCACCTAAGCTTGTTTTTTAACACCTTCATCACACTATTATTTCTTCCACATAATAATTTTATTACATACTTTTTCCTTTATGAATCATTTCATATATACATATCTCATTTTACCAATTAGATTGTAAAATTTCCAAAGGCAAGGACCTTTGCTTATATTTCTTTGTGTTCCCTATGGCATTTATCACGTTTTAAATTACAGAGCCAGGTATCTGACAAACCTTTGTTGATTCTTCATTGATAGAGCCTAGCCATTAGATATTATATTTTCCCCCCAATCACATCAAAAGCAGATCAGCTGTAAGTTTAGAATATGATTAGAATCTGTATCTCTGATATTCCATGGTAACTAAAAGACATTCGTGTCCATGAATATCTGAGAATGGTTGAGACTCATTTCTGATGATCAATCACTCCTATGAGAAAAAGAATCAAATGTTTATAGACACTCAGTAACTCCAGAGAAGCCAGCCTTTGAGAAAATGTAGTTTCCACTGTTAAATGTCAGAACTTTTCAATAAGGGGCAATTGCTTGTTGATTTCTAAAGATCACAATTCACTTATCAGAGAGAAAACACTTAAATTCAGTATTTGAAGAATGCAATTAGCAACAGCACTAACTTTCTCCAAAATGAGATAGGTACTTTCTGTAGTGGGTGCTGCCACTCTCCCCATGAGTGGCATGAACATATTTTAAGATATTACCATGAAAGTTTTGAGTTAGCCCTGGTTCTACTTACAGGTTGTCCATTTGCTTCATGTACAACCTTAGACGAGCCACTAACTCTCTGTATGCCTCGGTTTCCTTTTCTGTGATTCAGATCATAGTAGTAAGTAACACTGCTATGATCTGAATGTGACCCCCAAATTCTTGTGTTGGAAATCTGATCCGCAGGGCAGCAGTGATGCGAGGTGGGGCCTTCAGGAGGTGTTTAGGTCATGGAGGTTCTGCCTTTATAAATGGATTAATGCTGATATAATAGGAGCTTGTATAAGTAGGTTTTCCTTTTTCCACTCCTCTGCCATATGAGGACACAGAATTTCTGTCTTACTCTTCTGATTTCCACAATGCAAGAAGGCAAACATCAGATCCTAGTGTCTTGATTGTGACTTCCCCAGCCTTCAGAACTGGGAGAATATATTTCTATTCTTTATAAATTACCCATTCTATGACATTCTGTTACAGCATTACAAATGGACGTAGACATCTATCTTATAAAATTGTTAAAATATTAAGAATAAGGTAATCCATGTAAAGGATAGAAATATGATAATCAGTTATTAGTTTGATAAATAGCTTTTACTACTTATGTTACTTTCTTTTCATATTGTTGAAAAGAAATTATTTGGCCCTCATTAATATTAAATTGAGCATTTTTATAAGATTTAGTATGCATCTTTTTTTTTTTTTTTTTTGACTTTTTCCTGTTTTCCCTGTTTATGACTTTGCTATAGCACAGCAACTATAGCCACTTTCACTGGGGATCTTAGGGTTGAAGAGGCTGCTGCCCCTCTTTGAATAAATCCTCATTAAGCAGAGCAAATATTAATTACCGACATTAGAAGGGCTGTGAAGTAGATAAAAGTGCGTATTAGGATAGTTTGCATGATACAGTTTTTTCTTCTGAGAAAATATGAGCAAATGACAGGTATCATAGATTGATTGTTCTAATATGCGATAAACTCACAGGTCTTGAGCATTGAAAGTATTTGTATTAAAATTGGCAAAACAACTTGATTAAATAGTATTGTATACACAGATGTAAAAGGTAATTTCATTAATCATTATTATGAATAAGAACAATTCAACTCCAGACTGATCTTTTCTTTTTCTTATTTTTATTTTTGTTTATTTTTTGAGATAGAATCTCACTCTGTCACCCAGGCTAGTAGGGCACTGCTATGATCTTGGCTCACTGCAACCTCTGCCTCCTGGGTTCAAGCAGTTCTTGTGCCTCAACCTCCAGAGTAGGTGGAATTACAAGCGTGCACCACCATGCCCAGCTCTTTTTTGTATTTTTAGTAGATACTGGGTTTGCCATGTTGCCCAGGCTTGTCTGGAACTCCTGGCCTCAGGTGATCCACCTGCCTCAGCCTCTCAAATTGCTGGGATTACAGACATGAGCCACCACACCAGGCCCAGACTCATTTTCTATGAGAAAAGGTGAAAACTTAAGAACAAAATACATAAAATAATGTTTAAATTTGTATGCACTTTCATTTAGTTAATAACAGAAGTAGACAAGCTAATAAGTACAGTGGTATAAAGACAAGTGAATACATATTGACTTTGATGGGAAAAAAAAGCTCAGTTTAATACTAATGAATGCTAACTTCTATCTTTTTGAGTCTGAGAAAGTCTTGTCTCTGTGCTGCAATGAAGCTCATTGATTCTGTCTTTAAAGGCTTTGGGAAAAAATGTAAAAAAATTTTGCCTTGTAGAGAAGATGATGCAGATAACTATTAAGAATTTTTTTTTAAACTCCCTGGATTCATGTTCTTTTTAAGAGAAGTACATGATAGCTCCTGCTTTCCACTTCTTATTAAATAATTGGCTGACCCTATTTTTGTTCTCTTTAATCTGCTTACTTCTGCAGAGCATTCCAGAATTTGTTCTGATTGGGAAGAACTTTTTACCCAAGGGGTTTAATTAAAGAAAGAACAGTGCTCACAGTCAGCAATGCAGAAACAGGTGATGTGTAGTATGTGAATAATACTGCCCAGGAACACTTAACTGTAGGACTTGGGGGCCCTTCTCACCACTACCCATTGTGCACAGATATAGATAAGTCAAGTTGCTGACCAAGTATTAGGCTTAGACATGAAGTTCAGTAGGTGGCTTCAATTCCTGATGTGTTGTGCAGGAAACAAGTCACGTACCTAGGTAGATAAGTATACCTATTTCTCTGAATAAAGAGATACGTTTAATCATTTGTCTTCTGTCACCTTCTGTCTTCATCACTGCATATATCTTCATCACTGAACCTCTCTGACAGTTCATGGCTCATGATGAAAGAAATGGCAGAATAGCTAATGGATGCTGGGCTTGAAACACGAGTGAGGGAATAATCTGTGCACTAAACCGCTGTGGCACATGTTTACCTGTACAACAAACCTGGATGCACATCCTGCACATGTACCCCTGAACTTAAAAAACAAAAAGTTAAAAAAATCAAAATTATTGAAAACTTAAGAAAAAGGAGAAATGGAGAGTTTTTTCTTTTTTCTTTTTCTTTTTTTTATCTTACTTTTAGGTGCTCAAAACTCACTATCCCTTTTTTTAAAGATATGGTGCTTAAATTTCGGCATCCAACAGAATCTCCTGGTGAACTTTTTCTCAAGACACATGGTAGGGGCCCTTCTTTACCCTACTGGATCAGGAGTTGGGATTAAGTAGGTGGTTTATTTAAAAAAAAAAAAAAAAAAAAGTCTCCAGGTGGTTTTCATGTATACTGAAGTTGAAAATCACCTGTTGTAAACCTTGAAGGATGTTACTGCATAAACAGGAGTTTTCAGCTGTGTCTGCATAATGGAACCACCTGGAAACTTTCAAAAACTGCTGCTGGAGTCCACCCCTAGAAATTCTGGTTTATTGGGCTTTGAGAGTTATGAAAGCACTCCAAGTGATTTCAGTGTTCAGCCAAGGTTGTAGACCTATGTAGACCTTACCTACCCAACCCAGGTGAGAAGCATTTGAGCATTCAAAGTGCTCTATGTTACCTGAATATCTATCATCATTGTCTCACATTTCCCTTGATAGAACTGCTATATTGGAAGTGTTACATATAGGACTGTTACTTATAAAGGACAACTTATATTCATTTGTTAATTTGTTCATTTACACATTCATCACATATGGGTCCTATCATGTGCTGTGCCTTGTCCTAGGGATTGCAGCAGTGGACAAATAATACAGTCATTACTTTCATGGTGATTAATATAACCATGTGTTTTGAGTTCTCTTTATTGATTGACTTCTAGGTTTGTTTATATCCTCTTCTTTTGACCTTCTATCACATGTTCCAGATCCTCCATTTTTACTAAACTTGTGCTTTCCTGAAGGAATAACATTTTCTCATCCTTCTTGTCTCTGTTGTCATCTCTGTCTGATGTACCTTCTGCTTCCTCCTTAACTAGCTAGCTTCCACTGATCTTTCCACAATCATTTTTGCTATCATCTCTTTTTGGAGTCTTTCTGGCCTGGGATAGATGTCTTTCCTTCACTCCTCATAGTCCCTTACATTGGTAGCATGGATCAAAAAAGAAATCCTATTATATAAATGAAAGAAAGCATATTGCATTGGATGTCAAAACAGAATATATTAAATCAGTGAATTCTTCGTGGTCATTTGGAGAAAGAAGTTGATATAGGTAAGATTATTGAATATTTACAATTTTGTGGCCATATACTTTAGATTAGCCAATTGCAGCACTGCGTTCAACCTAAGGGAGCAGAGAGTCTAAAAGGGGCTGAAATTTATAGATTTCTCTCCTAGTTTCTCTAGGTCCCCTTCATTTGATGATATACTGAGAAAAGCAAATGCAAACAACACTAATAAGAGGCTGAAAAAGCAATGCTCCAGCTAGCTTTAATTAAAAGAAGTAATTTTTGAGGGTTTCATGCAATGCACGAAGGATAAGTCAAAGAGGAATGTTTCTTGGGTGTTAAATAAGTGGTTGAATTAAGTATGATCTGGGAAGTTTTAGAAATATTACAGATCTCTTTTTTTTTTCTGCTGTTGTTATAACCAGGATAAATAAATGTTTGTGAATTTTCATTGTCTCTGCTGTTCCAGCTTGTGCCATCACTAGATGGGAGAAAGCATAAGAACAGGAAAAGAACCAAGTCCATTGCCTTGATTATATTCTTTATTCTTTGCTGCTATTGAGGAGGGTTAAACCCTTATCAAGGGATTAGGATAGGCAGAAGATTAAGTCTCTACTCTTTGCTTTTCAGTGTTTTCACCATCTATTACAATTGTTAAGTTTATTTCTTCTGTCCCCTACCTTGGATATACATTTCTTGAGAGCCATGACACAACCTTAACTTAATCTTGCTTGACTGTTATGTTAACTGATGTATAACAGGCATTCAGAAACATACATTGGCCGATATGGTCCTACTTCTACAGTGTTCATTAAAAGTTTTGCCATTTTGAAATATCTTGAGCAAAGTAAATAGAGCACAAGGAGAATTTAAAAACTTAGTCCCTTTATTACTACTTCTTAAAACTTTATTTTTAACCTCTGGAGGCCAGCCTCTAGAGGTCTTTATGATTTACACCTTGCTGTCACTGAGGGACTTTCTGATTTTTTAAAACAGAGTATTCTCAGGCTGCTGTTCAGTGCCTGAGGGAGGTCCCTCAGGTTTTTCAACAGACAAGTGTAGGTGAATTTCTACCCTGAAGAGGATGGATGGTGTTGTAAAAGGCACACCGCTATTTCGTTCTTTGAACATATTTATTTGTCTGTGAGATGGGAAGGGGAGTCATAACAGTGAAGTGCCTCTCAAATGACTTAGATGGACATAAAGGAGCTAATACATGGACCTGGGAGAGTAAAATGATAACTTTGGATGGTGACCCAGTGGATTTCTCTGGAAATATGTGAAATAAATTTAATAAAATTGTATGGGGTGGGGATGGTGGCTCACGCCTATAACTCCAGCACTTTGGGAGGCCAAGGCAGGCAGATCATTTGAGGCCAGCCTGGCCAATATGGTGAAGCCCTATCTCTACTAAAAATTTAAAAATTAACCAGGCATGGTGGCTTGCACCTGTAACCCAGCTACTCCAGAGACTGATGGAGGATCATTTTAATCTTGGAGGCAGAGGTTGCAGTGAGTTGAGATAGCCACTGCACTCCAACTTGAGTGACAGAGAGAGAGAGACTGTCTCACCAAAAAAAAAAAAGAGAAATAATTGCCCATAGGTTATGAATCTTGACTGAAAGTGTTTGCACATTTTCAACAGAAGTAACAAAGTAACAAAGAGAAATGGCTAGTCAACTTGGTTAACTTAGGAAAGGAGGGTCCGAGAGGTACTCTATCCATGCAGATAATCTCTAGGGTTAAAAAATAAATAAAACACCGTATCTTGGCAACCAACATGACTGCATGGTATCATATGTATGTATGCTTCTATTGTGAAAGATGAATATTTTGGATTATAATTTGGTAATAACCAAAGCAAAATTCATTCAATTAATTTCTCTACCTTGGCCCCACACTCATGGAATCTTCTATCTGTAACTTGCCTTTTCTTGGAACTCTGAATATTGAAAGAGAATGTGCTTATTATGTCAATAATATGGATGTTTTAGGCTGAATGAAAATAACACCCTTTGTTGTAAATATAGTAACTGATATCCTGTTTGTCCACCACTCTTTGATTAATGCATGCTGGACTCTCCTGGTGGTTATTCTACTGTGACATTTACCTTTCTTTACATTCCAGTTTCTGTGTCATGTACCAAGAAGCATATAACATGAATTAACATGATGCAAAAAAATAGTATGCAATTGACGCATATCCAGTACACGTTTTTAGAGCTGATCATTCTGTTCCTCTCAAAGTTTGTGCGCCTTTCGTGGGTCTCCATATTTTAAAAAGTTAAAGAAAGGACTTATGTCTCCAGGTTTTTAAAGCTCTCAAGCATTTATTCTCTTATCGGCTCCTCATAACAGCCCACTGACGTAGCTGGAACTGATTTTTATTTTTCCAACATGTTTTGAGGTGGTGGTGGTTGTTTGAAGTGCAGGGCTTTGCACTGGTAGAAGCAGACTCACTATGCCAAAGCGAAAATTAAGCTTAGGCGCTGAGTCATGCAAAAACTGCCTTGCTTTTGTTGCCAGATAGCTGTACTTTCAAAATGCAGATGTTGACTTTTTCCCCCACTCCCCTCTTTTCACACGTAAAATGAGGATTCAGTGGGTGCTAATCAAAGCGTCACATGAATGTAACACTTGCCTCACTGTCTACTCCCCTTTTACTTGCTCCCCTTCTCCTTTCCCTCCTGCTGTTTCCCCTTTAAAATTTAAAGTCCTCAATACACTCTTGAAAAACAGACCACAGATCCTATAGTAACTTGTATTTACTTTTCCTGGTTGTATCTTTAGCCTTGGTAAAATAAACCTCTAAATCAATTGAGGTCCGTCTCGGTCAATTTTTGGTTTATGCAAATTGGGGAAAGGCATAAAAATTTCTCCACATTAGTCTCAATGAAGTATTCCATCAAATACTTTTTGTGATTGTTCTTCTAACTTTTGAAGAATCATTCTTCTATTACAATATTCACTGTTCCTGGTCTTATTTTGTTTATTTGGTTCACTTCCCATTTATGTATTTATATACTTGCCTAACAGGAAGAAATGATTATTTAAAATCAAAGTTTCAGGAGAGAGGATCCTGGTGGAGGAAACCTTAAGGATTCTACTAGTCTTAATGGTGCCAAGAGAACAGACTTGCCATTTGTTATGTTTAACTCATGATCAATTAGGGATTCATCCAACATAAAGCAGACTTGGCACTCCATTTAGAAACAGTAGCCAGAGAGAACTAAAACACTCTAAGTAAATAGTAAAAATAAATAAATAAATAAATTGTTGGATTATAGGGACATTTTAAGAAGGAGTGAAGAAAGAGAACCAAGAAAGAAGAGAGATGTTGAAGAAGTTGGTTAGAGTCTGGGGCATGAACTAGGGAGTGGCAGAGGGTGGGCAATCTAGTAGTAAAGTCAACACGAGAACTCTAGGAAGATTTTCTTCATCATCAATTTTAACCTTTTTGTATTACTATGATACTTAAATACCACCTTTTCTGCCCCTCTCTCTAAACCTTTAGTAATGTCAGTTCTACACTTTTTTTTTTTGGTCAGGAGTTTATCTTTGTAGTAAAACTTGAACTCTTAAGTCTGGATCAATATAATGGAAAAAGTTAAGAATATGAGTGTCATGGTAAAATTTTTTAATAAATAAAGCTACTTTTGCAGAAGGAGATAATGGGAGACCGAGCTGACCATAAGAACCTAGGCTCCCAGACCATTTGCAGGAATCTTGAAGAGTATTGAATTTCCCACTGCTAGGGCATGACGTTTAATAAAATATTGTCTTGATTTTAACAGGTAGGCTGACCCTACCTGGCTTCTGGATTACTTTAAAAACATTATCATGCTATTCTCATAGCTCCTCCATAATCTTATTTGATCCACATTTTATTTCCTTTTAGCCAAAAGCTGTCCATTAAAAATTTATCATTAGAACATACAGGATTAATTTGTGCAGAGCTATGGCACACTATACAGTAAAGCCAAGAGGGAGACGTGATTATTGAGTAAATGAAGCCCATGGACTTGGTCAGAAGCAGGTCATGCTAGTATAAACTATTTTTCATACTATTTACTTAGAGTATTTTAGTTATCTCTGGCTACTATTTCTAGATTTAGAACTCATCAATACAGTAAGCAGTTTTGGATTTCTTTTATAAAGGTGAAATATATCTGTTAAATTACACATTCTTGCAAATTGATGCTAGTACACCTTTTTATATTGATGATTATCCTTCACATTAAAAAAGCGGAAGTATAAATATGAAAAAACAGGTGAAACACATAAGAATGCTGGTTAAAAACACAAATCCATGTGATGATATATATAACTACTACAATGAAACATTTACTATATACTGGGGTCAGGGTTAAGGTTTTTAACATGTATCTCATTTAATTTTTGTAGGTTGGTAGAGAAGAGAATTATTAGTGTTATTAAATGAGGAAACAAAGATTTGGAGAGATGAATAACTTGCCAAGGTCACATAGGTAGAAAGTATTAGAGTTTGGACTTGAACTTAGGTCTGCCTCATTCTAAAACCTGTATATGCTATCTAGTGAATCCTGGCAAGGATCCAGATGAGACCACTTTAACAAATTCATATCACTTGGCACATATCAAAGGGTTACTACATGCTGCTATCTTCTATCATTTGGAATATGAAACTATTTAGAAAACATAGTCATTATCATCAGCTTCATCTTTGGAAAGCTGCCAGTGTTACCAAAAAATCAGTGTTCCCCTTCTATCTCTTATATTATGAAGCATAAATTACAAACTATTCTTTCAAATGTATATTCCTAGAAATTTGATCAGGTTAGGTAAACCTCTCCCCATGTTTCATCTTAAATGCTTTCTAATCTTTGTCTCAGTTGGTTTACCTATGATGTCCTGCTTCTTGTTTTCTAAACTTATCAATCAATAGATAGCACCTACTTCATGCAAGTCACTGGAGGTGATAAAAAGAGGGATAAAATGTTTGAGGTGGATTCAGAAATTTGAGTGGAAAAAGAAAAAAAAAGAGGATAGACTTGGAAATGTAGGGAACAATTCAACAGTGGTGCATAACATAAAGTAAGGACTTAACAGATGATAGTTTAATGAATGAATAAGTGGATAGCCATATATAAGTGAGTTGATAGATGAATGGATGGATGGAATAAGTTGATTTGAAAAAGATAGATTTGGATAAGTTGATTACAACAAACATACATTGCCTATATAGATTGTGTCCTTTTAAGGAGAATCTGGTAAAAGATCTGGCAATGTTTCTAATAATCTTAAGAGGACACAAAATTACAGATTTTATGGTCTTCCCTGTTGTTCAGGTTTAAACAGGTGAGAAGACACTTGGGGACTAGGTGGTAAACAGACTCTTCAGTGTTTGCCTAAACACTTAAGGTTGTTACCTTGCAGAAAATGTTATAATAGAGATAATCAAATTTGTTTTCAAATTGATACAGAAAACCTATGTTTTTAACTAAACCCTACCACTACATATACTCCAATATTTAAAAAAAATAGTGCTGAATAGAAAGAAGAAAGATGTTTACACAAAAGCAACCTTTTGAGAGATGAGAGAAAGAGGCAAGGATAGATACACACCCTAGCAAGGAATAAGCTTATGGCTTTGGAGCTGGAAAACAGAACAAACTGTGTCTTGCCTCTGCTGTACCAGCACTTTGCATCTCTATTAGTAACAGAAGATTATCCTCTGGGGTGCTCTGCCAATCTTATAGGCCCAACTAAGTATGCAGAATTTTTCTTTTTTTGTTTCCCCCACTCACTGTGCCAGTTTTAGAAAATGAATAGTGTCTGTAGTCAGACCTATGCAGATTTTTGAAATATGGTTCTTTTTATGTCATTGTCTTTTCTTAGACAGCTATTGCTAATGTGAACATTGATTAAATATCATGTGGTATAGTAGAAAGATTTTTATGACCCTGGGTAAGCTACTGAGCCTTTTTCCTCATCTATTATATGAGTGATGAGACCTAACTCGTAATGACGTTTTAAGCATTACATCAGATATCCCTGGTGAAAAGCACTGATTTTCTAGACTTACTGTGACCCCTTCCATGAAATTCTGTGATCCTATACAATTATATTAAATCTCGTATCTTGAGGCTGGGTCTGTCAGATAGATTCGCCAACTACTTTATTGTATAGATGGAGGCAGCAAATCACTTACCAGAACATGTTTTTGTTTTATTTTTTTCTCTAATTTTATTGTGATAAGAACACTTGACATGAGATCTACCCTCTAAACAAATTTTTAAATGTACAATACAGTATTGTTAGCTAAGTTATGTTATTGTACATATTTTGATCTTTAGAGTTTATTCATCTTGCCTAACTAAAACTTCGTGTCTGTTGATTAGTAACTCACCATTTCCCATTGCCCCTAGTCCCTGGAAACCACCATTCCAGTTTGATATGAATTTGACTATTTTAATACCTCATATAAGTGAGATCGTGAAGTATTTCTCTTTCTGTGACTGGCCTATTTCACGTGGCATAATGTCCTCAAGGTTCACTCATCTTGTCACATTTCAGAATTTCCTTTAAAAGAATCTGAATAGTATTTCACGTGTGTATACACCATGTTTTCTTTATTCATTCATACTCCAATGGACATTGACCTTGTTTCCACAATTGACTATTGTGAATAGTGCTGCAACGAACATAGGAGTACTAATATCTCTTCAAGATCTTGATTTCAGTTCTTTTGGAAAAGTATCAACAAGTAGAATTGCTGGATCATATGGCAGTTCTATTTTTAATTTTTGGAGAAAACCCCATGCTATTTTCTATAGAAGCTGTACCATTTTGCATTCCTACTAACAGTGTACAAGGGTTTTAATTTCTCCACTTCCTTACTAATACATGATGTCTATTTTAAAAAATAATAGTCATTCTGACAGGTATGAGATAGCTTTGATTTGCATTTCTCTGGTGGTTAATGATACTGAAATTTTTCGTGGGTCATTTATATGTCTTCTTTGGAGAAATGTCTGTTCAAGTCCTTAGCCCATTTTTAAGTTGGGTTATTGTTAACTACTAAATTGTAAATGTTCCTTATATATTTTGGATATTAGCCCTTTATCATGTATGTCTTAGGCTAGTCTTGCATTGCTGTAAAGAAATACCTGAGACTGGGTAATTTATAAAGAAAAGAGGCTTAATTGACTCACGGTTCTATAGGCTTAGCAGGAAGCATAGTGCAAGCATCTGTCTGGCTTCTGATGAAACCTCAGGGAAATTTCAATCATGATAGAAGGTGAAGTGGGAGCAGGCACATTACAAGGCAAAAGCAGAAACAAGTGAGAGTGTGTGGAAGGAGGTGCCACAAACTTTAAAACAAACAAAAAAAACCAGATCTCACCAGAATTCACTCACTAATAACCAAGGGGATGGCACTAAACCATTCATGAGGGATATACCACCATGATCCAAACACCTCCCACCAGATCCCACCTGTAACACTGGCGATAACATTTCAACATGAGATTTGGTAGGGACACAGATCAGGTTATATCAAGGTATATGGTTTACAGATATTTTCTTTCATTATACTTAAGTTGCCTTTTCACTCTATTGTTTTCTTTGTTGTGCAGCAGCTTTTTAGTTTGATGTAGTCCCATTTGCTTTTGGGTTTGTTGCCTGTACGTTTGGTGACAGATTCATGAAGTAATTGCCAAGACCAATGTATTATAAAGCTTTCCTGCTGTATTTTTTTTCTATGAGTCTTAAAGTTCCAGGTCTTAACATTTGTTTTTAATCCATTTTCAGTTGATATTTTTCTGTTAATGTGGCATTTGTTTTGTTAGTTTTGCATAGGGTGTAAGATAAAGGTCCAATTTCATATTTTGCAAGTATATATTGTTTTCCCAAACTATTTTTCCCCGTTGTGTTTTCTTGGTACCCTTTTTGAAGATCAGTACTATATATGTGCGAGTTTATTTCTGTGCTCTCAATTCCTTTTCATTGGTCTATATGTCTGTCTTTATGTCAGTACCATGCTTTTAAAATCACTGTAGTTTTGTAATATATTTTGAAATCAGAAAGTATGAGGCCTTAAGATTTGTTCTTTGTCAGAATTGCTTTGGATATTTGTGATCTTTTATGGGCCTATTTGAATTAATTGTTTTTTATATGTCTATAAAAATGTTATTGGGATTTTGCTAGAAATTGTATTGAATTTATAGATTGTTTTGGGTAATATAGACATTTTTAACAGTATTAAGTCTTCTAGTTCATGAACACAAGATGTCTTTCCATTTGTGTCTTGTAGTTTTCAGTGTACAAGTATTTCACCCTGTTAAGTTTATTCCTAGTTATTTTATTCTTTTGGGTGCTATTACAAATGGAATTTTTTCCTAATTTTTTTTCAGATATTTTCTTCTTACTCTATAAAAATACAACTGATTTTTGTACATTAATTTTATATCCTGCAATTTTGCAAATTCGTTTATGTTTTAATAATTTGTTTTTGAGTTTTTATAGTTATGCCATCTGCAAACAGCAACAATCTCATTTGTATGCCTTTTATTTCTTTTTATTACCTAATAATCCTGGCTAAAATTCCAAATACTATGTTTTACAAACGTGGCAACAGTGGACATCCTTAATTTGTTCCTGATCATAGAAGAAGAGCTTTCAATTTTTCACCATTGAATATGATGTTAACTGCTTTTCAAACATGGAATTTATTATTTTAAGATAATTCCTTCTATTTCTATTTTATTGAGAATTTTTAATTATGACACAATGTTGGATTTTGTCAAATGCTTTCTCCATGTCTTTTGAGATAATCATATAATTTTATGCTTTTTTATATTTTTATTCAGTTTGTTAGTATTTTGTCAAGTACTTTTGCTTCTATATTCCTCAAGGACATTGGCATGTAGCTTTCTTTTGTTATAGCATCTTTGTCTGGTTTTGGTATCAGGATATTGCTGGCCTCATAAAAATTTTAGAATTGTTCCTTCCTTTCCAGTTTTTTTGGAAAGAATTTGAGAAAGAATTGGCATTATAGCTTCTTTAAATGTTTGGCAGTAATCATCAGTGAAGGTATCCAACGTCAAGCTTTTCTTTATGGAGATTTTATTACTGAGTTGATCTTCATACTTCTTTTTTTTTTTTCCCATAGGTTATTGGGGAACAGGTGGTATTTGATTACATGTATAAGTTTTTAGCGGTGATTTGTGAGATTTTGGGGCACCCATCACCTGAGCAGTATACACTGCACCCTATTTGTAGTCTTTTATCCCTTCCCACCATCTCACCCTTTCCCCGAGTCCCCAAAGTCCATTGTATCATTCTTATGCCTTTGCAACCTCACAACTTAGCTCTCACTTATGAGTGAGAACGTATGATGTTTGGTTTTCCATTCCTGAGTTACTTCACTTAGAATAATAGTCTCCACTCTCATCCAGGTCGCCATGAATGCCATTAATTCATTCCTCCTTATGGCTGCATAGTATTCCATCATATACACATATATACATAGATGATGTGTATATATATATATATATATATATATATATATATATATATATATATATAATTTGTATATATTCTTTTGAAAATTGTCTATTCATGTCCTTAGCCCACTTTTTGATGGAATTGTTTTTTTTCTTGCTAATTTGTTTGAGTTCGTTGTAGATTCTGGATGTTAGTCCTTTGTCAGATGTATAGATTGTGAAGATTTTCTCCCACTCTGTGGGTGTCTGTTTACTCTGCTGACTGTTCCTTTAGCTATGCAAAACTCTTTAGTTTAATTAAGTCCCACCTATCCATTTTTGTTTTTATTGCATTTGCTTTTGGGTTCTTGGTCATGAAATCCTTGCCTTGGCCAATGTGTAGAAGGGTTTTTCCAAAGTTACCTTCTAGAATTTTTGTAGTTTCAGGTGTTAGATTTAAGTCCTTAATCCACCTTGAGTTGATTTTTGTATCAGGTGAGAGATGAGGATTCAGTTCCATTCTCCTACATGTGGCTAGCCAGTTATCCCAGAACCATTTGTTGAAAAGAGTGTCCTTTCCCCACTTCATGTTTTTGTTTGCTTTGTCAAAGATCAGTTGGCTACAAGTAGCTGGGTTTATTTCTAAGTTCTCTATTCTATTCCATTGGTCTATGTGCCTATTTTTATTCCAGTATCATGCTTGCGCTCTCACTTGCTCTCGCTTGCTCTCGCTTGCTCTCGCTTGCTCTCGCTCTCTCTGACACCACTTGGAGCTGGGAGTGGGGTGACACAAGTAGTTCTGTGGCCACCACCACTGAGACTGTGCTGGGTCAGACCTGAAGCCAGCACAGAACTGGGTATCATGCAAGGCTCACTTTAACCCCACTACCTGGTTACTGTCTATGTTTGCTCAAGGACCTAGGGCTCTGTAATCAGCAGGTGATGAAGCACATCAGGCTTGTATTCTTCCCTTCAGGGTGGTGAGTTCCCCCAGTCCCTGGGCAGGTCCAGAGATGCCATCCAGGAGCTAGGAACTGGAATCAGAAAACTTAGAAACCTAACTGATGTTCTATTCTACTGTAGCTGAGCTGTATTCAAACCACATGAAACAGTTCTTCCAAGTCTTCCTTGCCCTCTATGTAAGCTGAAGAGTCTCACCTTGTGGTCACCACCATTACAGGTCTATGAGCAGTACTGTCAGGCTACTTCCAATATTCACTTCAGGCCCAAGGGTTCTTCAGTCAGCTTGTGATTATTGTTGCCAGGCCTAGGACTCGCCCTTCAGGGCAGTGAGCTCCCCTCTCACCCAGGACAGGTCCAGAAATGCTGTGAAAGAGTCAAGGCCTGGAATCAGGGATTCCTAGAGCCTGCTTGGTGTTCCTCTCTACTGTGGCCCAGCTAGTACCTGTTGTGCAAGACAAAGTCCCCTTTAGTTTTCTCTCTGCCTTTCTCAAGCAGGAGTCCCTGTCTGTGCCCATCAGAGTATGGGAGTATGGGAATATATTGGTTCTTTCCTGAAGCCAACATGTCTCAGAAGCTCACCCAAAGCCCATGGCATATTACCGGTGTCACTGATGGTTCTTAGGGCCTAAGGACTCTTTTGTCAATAGGTGATGAACCCTGCCAGGGTGGGTCCTTCCCTTCAAGGCAGCAGTTGCTTTCTGTCCCCGTTTGTCTAGAAATGCTGTCCAGGAGCTAGGGCTGGAATGGGAGCTTCATGATCCTATACTTCTGTGGCTGAACTGGTATCCAAGATGCAAGACAAAATTCTCTTCTCATTCTCTTTTCCTCAAACAGAAGGAAGGGGTCTATTTTAAAATTGCAACGGGTTAGGGGATGGATGGTCCAAGTATTTCCTTAGATGTCCCTGCTGATATCTCAGTAGCTCAAGTGCCCCAAAAGTCCACTGGCTTTGAGCCCAGCTCTACTTCAACTTGCCTAGGAATTGCAGCACTTGTGGCCTAGACTGCCCCTCAAGTTCCCTTAGGATATCAGAGACCTTCAGCCCAGAGTGGTGAGGCTTGCTGAAACTCAAGCTCCCCATAGGGATGGCCCTCTGACTACAGCTGGTCCAAATGCTCCCTCCCTGGGTGGGCATCAGCTGTATTTTACTTTCTGTTGTAACAGGGCAGCAGTGAATCCAATGCTAAGACATTGATTTGTCCATCTCTTATTGAATCTGTATTTGGGTAGTGGCCACGTTAATATGATACTTAGGTAAATTGTTAATATGGTACTTAGGTAAATTGTTAAAGGCAACTGTTGAGTTGCTGTTACTAAATTTTTTTCTTCTAAAAATTTCTCCTGGACTACACAATTTAAAGATGAATGATCACTTCCTGATTTGGAGTGCTGTGGAATGGTTGGTGAGGTGGGACAAAGTCTTCCTTTGAAATCACTGCTCTCTCCCTTTCCCAAGTCCATAGATTCTTCATGCCATACGGCAATTGCTAGGAGAGAAAGAAGGGTGTTATCAGCAATTCAAGACTGTCTTTTCTACTCCTTTGAGTTCTTCTTTCAATGATGTGAATTAAAACCTGGCACTGTGAGTGCTCACCTGATTTTTAGTTCCTATGAAAATGATCCCTTTGTATAGACAGTTGAAAAATTGGTGTTCCTGCTTGGGGGGGGTGATCAGTGGAGCCCTCTATTTGGCCATCTTGTTCTGCCCCTCTTTCATCTTTTATTCTTACACACTTATTTTATATTCCCAAAGATTTAATTTCTCAATAAGCTGTACAGAGCTGAGTCTACAACAATTAATTTAAAACAAAGCAAGGAAATATAACACCTTTTCAATAGTTTCAAATGAAACTATTGAACATGAATGAAATTTAATTCATAAATGAAATTTATGCATATAATCCTAGTGTTTATGCATTCCATTAGACTATATCAGTTAACTTGTTGCATAAAAAATAACCACAAAAAATCTCAGTGTCTGATAACAAGCATTAGTTTTCAAATGCATCTGCAGATCAGCTGGGAGTATAGGAGTCAGCTGATGGTTCAGGCTGGGATTGACCAGCTTGCTTTGTGGATCCTGACTGGACTTACTCATGTGTCTGTGTGTGCTGGTTTATTGATCTAGGCTGATTAATTGGAGCAACTTGAATTGGGTGGACTTGTTTCACATGTTCATCATCTCTTGGGACTAGTGGGCAAGCTCAGGCATACATTTTTCACAGAGATGGCAGGAACACAATAATGCAAACAGAAAAACACAAGGTGTTTTAAGGCTTAGGCTAGAAATAAAATTTTATTTTTATCTAATTCATCTACTAACCAAAGCAAGTTACATTTGTAGTTTAAGTAACTGTAAAGTCACATGGCAAAATGTGTGAATATGGGGGCAAATGTGAAGAATTGGGGCTAAAGATGCTATTTATGGTAAAGACCATATTATCCAAAATTATTTAATACAATTAACTTTCTCATCTTCTATTCAAACCCATTGGTAATACTTCTTTGCAAAGTATTTACCAGAGTTGGTGTCCTCTGCAGGATATTTAGAATTCTATTTTCTTACTGTATTTTGAAAGTCTACCTACTTCATCATGAATAAGTTAGGAAAAAAAGCATTTGTTCTAGAGTATTTTTATTCATTTGCAAAAAATGCTATTCAAAATGCTTTATTTTTTTGATTTCACTTTGGTATGTGCAAATAAGACTGTAATTTTAGAAATATACAAGTACAATAATTATAGATACATTGTACAAATATTGCAGTTCAGAGACAAATATATATGTGTGTGTATATATATGTGTGTGTATATATGTGTGTGTGTATATATGTGTGTGTGTATATACATATATATCTACACATCTATATTCCTTTATCTACATATCTGTATATATATCTATATATCTGTATATCTATCTATCTATCTATATATATATATATCTTGGGGGGTGTGTGTGTGTGTGTATCACATTTGGTGTATATGGGTATTACATTTTCTATATCATCTATACCTGTCTTCTATCTATCAATCATCTATATCTATGCATGTCTAGGGAAATGCAAATGGTTTGGTAAGCTGGACAAAAAGGTAAATTTAGTTGACTGCATAGGTCAGTAAGAGCTAGTTTATGACAGATCTCGACTTTGCAGCAGAACAAAGGTTGTGCTCACTCTAAGTTGTGTTCAAGGCTTCCTGGAAGGGCAGAGAGAGGGGCTTACCAGGAGCCTATTTGTATGAATAATAATAGTGTTCCTGGGGAAAAATATTTCTGGATAGGTACAGCATGTTGAAAAAAACGTACGTTGCTATGATAACAACCCCCAAGCATTAGTAGGGAGAAGGCGACTTAAAATCCTCAGGTACCATCTGCGTATTTTGGCTTGAGTCTTAAGAGAGCGGGGCTACTACTGAGACTGAAAGTCAAGTTTCCCCAAGCTTCTTTTTTTGATCACATTTTCAATCAATCAATCAATCAATTTATCTTTCTTTTTTTAAAAAAACAATTTCAACTCTTATTTTAGATCCAGGGGGTACATATGCAAGTTTATAATGTGGGTATATTGTGTGATGCTGTGAAGGCTGTGATGCTGAGGTTTGGGGTATGATTAATCCCATCACCCAGGTAATAAACATAGTACCCAATAGTTTTTCAATCCTTGACCCACCTTTCTCTTCCCTCTTTCTTCTAGTAGTCTCTAGTGTCTGTTGTTGCCATCTTTATGTCTATGTGTACAAGATATTTGGCTTCCACTTATAAGCAGTTTTCTGTTCCTGTGTTAATTTGCTTAGCATGATGGTCTCCAGCAGTATCCATATTTCTGCAAATGACAGAAGTATGTCCTGCATAGTATTCCATGGTGTATATATGTATCATATTTTCTTTATCCACTTTACTATTGATGAGCATCTAGGTTGGTTTTAGTCTTTGCTATTGTGAATAGAACTGCAATGAACATGCATATGTCTTTTTGGTAGACAGATTTATATTTCTTTGGGTATATACCCAGTAGTGGGATTTATGGGTTGTATGATAGTTCTGGCTTAAGTTCTTTGACAGTTTGAGAAATCTCTAAACTGCTTTCCACAGTGGATGAACTAATTTACACTCCTAACAACAGCATATAAGTGTTTCCTATTCTCTGCAACCTCCCCAGGATCTGTTGTTTTTTGACTTTTTAATAATTGCATTCTGACTGGTGTGGGATAGTTCATTGTGGTTTTGATTTGCATTTCTTTCATGGTTCTGGCTGATATCCAGAATGGTATTTCCTAGGTTTTCTTCTACAATTCTTGTAGTTTTAGGTCTTACATTTAAGTCTTTAATCCATCTTGAATTAATTTTTGTATATGATTAAAGGTGTTCACATGTGACATGCCTTCTCCATTCTTTGTTAATAGCACTTTCCATCTCCTTGTTCTTAGCCTGGGAAGGGCCAACAGTCCATCTTCTGAAGAAGGTCTTGTGAGCCAGACTAGACACAAAAGGGGATCTAGATTTGGGATTAGCAGAGATGACTTATTTAATTGGTCCAAAATTATTGTTACTTTTATTTACTGTGGTCTCAGCAAGCAACATAAAGAAGATACATGATATTAAGGATACCTGAAGGCACACATAAAGGAAGCTCCATAATGCATCCTCCTCATGGAAGCGTAGCTGAAGTTTTGTCTTAGTAAGGAATCCTCCAGGTGAGAAGAGGGCAGGATAGGAGGGAGATGGACAAGTCAAACTACCTAAATGAATGTTTTGATGTTCTATACGTACAGACTCTCCCAGTTTATTTCTCGCTATATCTTTGGGAAAAGCTTTCATTCAGCAGTCTTAGTCATAATTGGCTTCACATCATCATTCTTAAAGCTCTTTCTGTTCTGTGTGTAACTGTGTGTATAAGGCAGGCCTGTTTGTGTAAGTGATATTGAGTCAGGTCTGAAGATGCTAGTTATGCCTCTGTGTGTATAACTGAGCGTGCAGGCTCTAATAGTTATGTAGAATAGGAGGTATGAAGGTCAGCTTGGATCCCTCATCTTGCTTTCCAACTATACTTTCCAAGCATGCTTATCCAAAGGCCCAGCATTTTGGAGGTTCCCATGTAAATAAACCAGTACTTTACTTTTCATTTGTCTTGCATGTGTTGCAGCATTCATAACTACTAACAAGATACATTTAGCAGAGAGATACACAGGTGAGACCAACTGTTTTCTCCACTATGACTGCAGCAGAGAATATAGAATGCCAGTGCTCTATTGAAGGCACTGGGCAATCAGCAGGGGAGGGCACCAGCCATATTGGAGTTTTGGCAGCTTAAGCGAAGCACCACATGAGCGCGGCATGACTTCAGCAGACCTTGACAAAAGATCTCATCAGAGGCAGTGTCAGTGAAATTGCACATTCATTAGGCTTAACAGAGATGGGGATATAGCTCACGTGAAGCTAGAGATGAAGCCACAGCAAGAATGGAGGAAGTGGTAGCTAAGAGAGCCTCACACATCAATATCAGTGGGAGCTCTTCAGGGAACACACAGGAATGCATGCAGGAAATTTTTAAGAGTATCTGAAAGATATTCAATAAGTGAGAGAAGAATTAGGAAAATACTGTGTTTCTATAAGTATGACTCTTGTCACTCCCAAACTGATAGAGCCTAAGGAAAGATAGGTGTAAAGGAGTTTGAACAGGTGTTTTGTATATGTTTTCCTTAATTCTAGTCATAGCAAATCTAATAATTAACTTGGATGCTTAAAATGAACTCTTGATTGGTTTGATAATCTTAAGTCTTTTCTTTCCTTTTTGCTGTTGTTGACTGTGAATGGGGAGCCTTAACATCCATGTTTAGCATTTTGACAGTTTCTGCATTACTGATTTCCAAATCTATCTATTAAAATTATATTGGTTGCTATGTTTGCACTCTGTGTATATGTGACAGGAGAGGATGATGGGTGATAAATATGTATGCAGAGGAAAGTGATACAGGCACAGATGGAGAGGATTTAGCAATAACATAGGAATTTCAAGTTTACCATGTTAGGATATAAACCCCACAAAGATTATTTTTTTCATTAACATTTTATTTTCAACCCCCATCATAATGCATAGCATATAGTTTAGAAACTGTGTTTTTGATGAAAAAAGGTTTACTACATCTGTTAATTATTATATATGAAATATCTAAGAGAAACAGTTCAGTTGTGCTTCGGGGGACAGAGAGGAAACAGAATGAGGGAAAGGCAGAGAAAAAATGGAAGACAAAGTGGTTTGAAGAGGGAGCATGACACAAATCTGTTGCTTTAAACACTAAGCCTACTATCAATCAACTTAGCTGCTTTTTCAAACAGGAAAAAGCTGTGCATTTAGTTTCTGGGAATGTTTATTCAAAAGTAATTCAGAGCATAAGACAGAACAGACTTGTGGCTGCATATGAACAATTTGTTTTTAAAAATCGCATCTAAATGTTATTGTATGTGAGAAAATGAAGACACAGGAGCTTTCTTAAGTCCAGGATCTTCTTGGCCTCTTATGTCAACTCATATCTCTTCATCATAATGGATAGCTCTGTCTCATTTAATGAGGCCATCAATTATGGGATGTAGAAGGAAGAGAAGTTGCTGAAATGGCACCTACACATTGTAGTGCTCCTATAGTCACCTCAGATAGTAGAGTGCCATCAGAGTTATTGTAAGAATTCTGAATATTAAAAACAACCATCCTTTTTTGGAATGAAGAGCAACAGAAGCCCTTCAAAAGGAAGATAGCTATGGGCAGCCTGATGTATATTTTTAAGCTGAAAGTGTGACAGTACTCTTTTTCCTTAAAAATAGACCTTTGTAGGAAGGGCATGGTGACTCATGCTTGTAATCCCAGCAATTTGGGAGGCCAAGATGGGTGAATCACCTTAGATCAAGAATTCGAGATCAGCCTGGCCAACATGGTAAAACCCTATCTCTACTAAAAACACAAAAAATTAACTGGGCATGGTGGTGGACACCTGTAATACCAGCTACTTGGGAAGCTGAGGCAGGAGAATCACTTGAACCTAGGAGACAGGTTGCAGTGAGCTGAGATTGTGCCACTGCACTCCAGCCTGGACAACAAGAGCTAAACTCCATCTCGAAAAAATGTAGACCTTTGTAATAAGATAAAATGCTACAACCAATTGTCATTTTCACTATTATAACATGTTCGGTTCCTTGAAATTAAAACTTTGATTAAAACCTGAAGCAGACATGTTTTAATTAAAAAAATAAAAGTATAAAATTGATAGGAGAAGAAAGAATCTTCTTCTTCTTCCCCAACAATCCTGGAGTGACAACAATCACACTGCATTCCCAACAAATGAAAGGGTATATTTTGTTACCTTAATATGCTCAAAAGATACATTTTGTTTTTTTGCGATGTGCTTCTCACAAATTCTTTTTACAGATGTTTTTTCTTTGAGAACATGTTATGAAAATTTCACAATAAAAAATGTTTAATTTACTTTTTTTTTTTTTTTTTTTTAAAGATGGGGTCTTCCTATATTGCCCAGGCTGGTCTTGAGCTTCTGGACTGAAGCGATTTTCCCACCTTGGCTTCCCAAAGTGCTGGGATTACAGGTGTAAGCTGCTGCGCCTGCTCAAGATATGTTTACCTTCTTGAATTATTTCATTGATGGCTTCCTGCTCTCTATTATGATTTTCTGGATCTATTGGATGGATCGATCATTTAATGTCTTCTCTTTTCTACCCTATTGTCTTTTAACATAATGTCCTTGACCTTATATTCCATACTTACACTTGACTTTTTAATTTCTCCTATGGATCTTTTTCATCTCTGAGGTTTCTTTCTTATTCCCCAAATGCTACTTTATGTTATTAAGTTGGCGGAAAAGTAATTGTGGTTTTTGCCATTAAAACCACAATTGCTTTTGTGCCAACCTAATAGCAACCTGTTCTTATTTCATGTGTTCAATTTATTCTGTTATCTGATAGAGTATATTGGTATGTGTATGTGTGAGAAGTTTTATTCTCTCAGCAGTTATCTTTTTCTTGAATTTTCTTTTGACTTCTATTTATTTGTTGTAATCCCTATCTTCTATGTTAGAGACTTTCCTCAGATTTTTGTTTGCCAACACTTATTAAGTGTTAAGGACAAAAATGCTGACTAGAAGCTCTAAAGATATATGTAGGCCTTGTTGATTGTACACTGCAATATCCGATAATACAGTTGGAAGTGTCTTGGGAAGCTCATAATATGAGTATCTTTGTTTTATTTTCCCCCCCCTGGACTCTCAGATTCTATAGAGATTTTTCAGTTTCCCACCTGGGTAGCAAATACAGTTTTCTTCATGTTATATTTACTCAAAAACTGCACATTAAAGCTCATAGCAGCTTTATTGATGGTAGACAAAAACTGAAAACAATCCAAATGTTCTTCAATAAGTAAAATGCCTAAATAAAATGTATATCCATACCACAGAATACCACTCAGCAATGTAAAGGAATGAACCATGGATGCATGCAACCACTTTGCAGGATTTCAAAGAAATTATGTGGAGTGAAAAAAGCCAGTGTAGTTTTCTGCATTTACTAACCAGGCATGGTACAAAAATTCTGAGAGTCTTGTGAGGAAAGAGATTGGCTTTTTTTTCTCCACTCATTATAATTCTCTTATAATTATCAAGTTATATCATTACGCTGTGTAAATAAATTATACAGTGTGTAACATTTTAAGATTGGCTTTTTCACTCCATATAATTCATTTGGGATCCACCAAAATGGTTGCTTCTATCTACAGTTCATTCCTTTATATTGTTGAGTAGTGTTCTGTAATATGGATGCACTATATTTTACTTAAGCATTTTATTCATTGAAGGACATTTAGATTATTTACAGTTTTTTGACTATTACGAATAAAGCTGCTCTAAACTTTAATGTGTAGTTTTTTTTTGTATGTAAAAATAAATTTCATTTCCTTAGTACAGATGCCCAGAAATGTGATTGCTGGGTAATATAGTAAGTGTATGTTTAGTTTCAAAAGTAATTGCTGAACTATTTTCTAGAGCATGGTGGTATTTTGCATTCCTACCAGTAATGTATGAGTTGACCAAGTTTTCCTGCAAATTTTCTAGAATTTGGTGTCTGTTCACTTTTAAAAAGTGCAATGTCAATTTAATTTGCTGGGTTACAATGACCATACTCAAAATTCTGGAGGTTTCATAGTTACATTCATGTCACCATCACCCCAAATTATTATCATCTCAGTTACATGCAGCTCATTTCCAGTCATCCTTCTCAACCTTAAAAAAAATTCTATCACCATAGGTTAGTTTTGTCCATTTTTGATTTCTTTTTCTTCAACTTTTAAGTTCCAGCGTACATGTATAGGATGTGTATGTTTGTTACTTAGGTTAGTGTGTGCGATGGTGGTTTGCTGCATAAAACAACCCATCAACCAGTTATTAAGCACAACATTCATTAGCTATTCTTCCTGAGGTGCCCGCTCCCTGGATACCCCCCAGTAGGCCCCAGTGTATGTTGTTCCCTCCACTCCTGTGTCCATGTGTTCGCATCGTTCAGTTCCCACTTATAAGTGAGAATAGGCAGTCTTTGGTTTTCTGTTCCTGCATTAGTTTGCTGGGGATAATGGCTTCCAGTTCCATCCATGTCCCTGCAAAGGACATGATCTCGTTCATTTTTGAGCCTTCTTGCTGGTGGGGACTTTGCAGATTGCCAAGGCAATACAGGGCATCACATGGCAAAGGGGCTGAACAATGGTGGCTTAGGTCTCTTTCTCTTCTAATAAAGCTACCAGTTCTATTCCATGCTAATCCATTAATCCATTAACCTATTAATTCATTAATACAGAAATGGCTCTGCCTTTATGATGCAGTTATTTCTTACGGGTACTACTTCTCAATACTGCCACACTGAAAATCACACTTAAACATGAGTTTTGGAGGTGACAAATATTCAAGGCAGTTAGTCTAAGGGCATGTAAATTTTGTTTAGCCTTTTAAAGAAATAACTCTTACTTTTGTTAATCTTTTTCTATAGTTTCTCTCATCTCTACTTTCAAATTTCTGCATTGAAATAAACTTTATTTCCTTCCTTTTGCTAACTTTTTGTTCTAGTTTCTAAGGGTGTAATGTAGATATTTATTTAAAATCTTTATTCTTTTTTGATACAGGCTTTTAATATTACAAAATTTCCTCTTAAAACTGTTATTGCTGCATCCTATATCTTTTGTATGTTGTGTTTTTTCCTTTGTCTGAAGATATTTTTTTAAGGTAAAAAAATTTCTTCTTTGACCCAATAATTATTCAGGAACATATTGCTTAATTTCTACACATCTGTTAATTTTCTGTGATTTCTCCTGTAACAATTTCTAGTTTTGTGTTATTATGGTTAGAAAGTATACTTCATATAATTTTAAAATTCTAAATTGTTAAGACTTGTTTTGTGGCCTAACATGATCTGTTATGGATAATATTTTCTATGCAATTGAGAATAATGTGCATTCTTTTGTGGTTGGATAAAATATTAATATATGTGGTAGGTCTATTTGGTCTAGAGTGTAGTTCAAGTTCAGTGTTTACTTATTAATTTTCTGTTTGGACTATCTGTCTCTTGCTGAAAGTCAAGTATTGAAATCCCCTATTATTGTGTTGCAGTCCATTTCTCTTCTCAGATAATGTTTGTTTTATTCAGTTAGCTATTACATTGTTGGATGCATATATATTTACAAAGTTATATCCACCTTATGAATTTGACCCTCTTATCACTATATATTTTTTCTCTTTTTATAGTTTTTCATCTAAGGTTTATTTTATTTAATATAAATATAGATACCCCTCCTCACTTTTGACTTCCATGATCATGAAATATCTTTTCCTATCCCTTAACTTTGAGTCTATAAGTGTCCTTTAAAGTTAAGTCTTTTATAGACAGCATATTTAGCATATATTTTTAAAATTAATTCAACCACTATATGCCTTTTGACTGGAGAATTTAATCCACTTACATGTAAAGTAATTATTAATAGGTAAGAACTTACCATTGCCATTTTGTTCATTGTTTACTTGCTGGTTTTCAAGTCCTTTCTTCCTCTCTTGATTTCTTTCTTTGTGGTTTTATGGTTTTCTGTAGTGGTCTTTTAGGTCTTATTTTTAATGTTTTGTGGGTCTATTATTGACTTTGGCTTTGTAGTTACACTGAGGCTTAAATAAAGCATCTTATAAAAGCTTTATTTTGATAGCATACACACACTCCACACTTTTACTCTCACATTTTATGTTTTTGATGTCATAATTTACATCTTTTTTATAATTTGTATTCCTAACAAATTATTATAGCTTTCATTGTTTTTAACAGTTTTTTCTTTTAATGTGTATAGTAGAGATATTATTTATGTACCCACTACCATTACAGCATTAGTGTTTTGGACTTGATAATGTACTTACTTTTACCAGTGAGTTTTATATGTTTGTGTGTTTTCATGTAACTAATTTATATCCTCTTCCTTCACCTTGAAGAACTCCCTGTATTACACATTTTAGTTTGGTTATAGTATTCTTCAGCTCTATGATTTCTGTTTGGTGCTTTTTATATACTTTCTACCTCTTTGTTGAAAATTTCATTTTGTTTTTGCATTGCTCTCTTGACGTCATTAAATTCTCATAAAATGAGCATCTTTATACCATTATTTTGAGGTTCTTGTTGGATAAATCACATATCTCCATTTCACTAGGATTGGGTTTTGTAGATTTCGGTTATTTGATGATATGGTTTGGCTCTGTGTCCCCACCCAAATCTCATCTTGAATTGTAATTCCCATGTGTTGAGGGAGGAATCTGATGAGAGGTGATTGGATGATGGAGACAGTCTCCATCATGTTGTGCTCATGATAGTGAGTTCTCATGAGATCAGATCATTTAAAAGTGGCAGTTTCCCCTATGGTCTCTCTCTCTTCTGCTGCCATATAAGAAGTTCCTCGTTTCCCCTTTGTCTTCTGCAATGATTGTTAAGTTTTTTGTGGCTGCTCTACCTATGTGGAATTGTGAGTCAATTAAACATTTTTTCTTGATAATTTACCCAGTCTCAGGTAGTATCTTTATAGCAGTGTGCAAATGGACTTATACAGAGACTTGGCATCAGCAGAGTGGGGTACTGCTATAAAGATAACCTGCAAATGTAGCAGTGACTTTCAAATTGGGTAATGGACAGAGGCTCAAACAGTTTGGAGGCCTCAGGAGAAGACAGGAAAATGTGGGAAAGTTTGGAACTTCCTAGAGACTTGTTAAATGATTTTGACCAAAATCCAGATAGTGATATGGACAATGAAGTGCAGGCTGAGGTGGTCTTAGATGGAGATGAGGAACTTATTGGGAACTGAAACAAAGGTCACTCTTGTTATGCTTTAGCAAAGTAACTTGTGGCATTTTCCCCCTGCCCCAGAGATCTGTGGTCTTTCAACTTGAGAGAGATGATTTAGGGTATCTGGCAGGATAAATTTCTAAGCAGCAAAGCATTTGAGAGGTGACCTGTCTTATCCTGAAATCACACAATTATATGTACTCAAAAAGAGATGGTTTGAAATTATAAATTATGGTTAAAGGGAAATCGGAGCATAGAAGTTTGGAAAATTTGCAGCCTGGCCATGTGGTAGAAAATAAACACTAATTTTTCTGGAGAGAAATTCAAGCCAGTTGTAGAAATTTGCATAAGTAACAAGAATGCTAATTACAAAGACAATGAGAAAAATGAATGCTAATTACAAAGACAATGAGAAAAATGTCCCCAGTGCATTTCAGAGATCTTTTAGGTAGCCCTCCCATCACAGACCAAAGGCCTAGAAGGGAAAAATAATTTTTTTTGGCCCTGCTCAGGGCCCCACTGCTTTGTACAGCCTTGGGACATGGTGCTCTGTGTCTCAGCTGCTCCAGCTTCAGTCATGGCTAAAAGAAACCAAAGTATAGCTCAGACCATGGCCTCAGATCATGCAAGCCCCAAGCGTTGGCAGCTTCCATGTGATGTTGGGCCTACAATGTGCAGAAGGCAAGAATTGAGGTCTCTGGGGACTTCTGCCTAGATTTCAGAAGATGTATGAAAATGCCTGGATTTCCAGGCAGAAGTCCGCTGCATAGGTGGAGCCCTCATGGAGAACCTCTGCTAGGGAAGTGTGGAAGGAATGAAGCCCCCACACAGAGTCCCCCAACTGGGGCACACTGCCTAATGGAGTGGTGAGAAGAGGACCACTGTTCTTCCGATCCCAGAAAGGTGGATCCACTGACAGCTTGTACTGTGCACCTGGAAAAGCTGCAGGCACTCAAAGCCAGCCTGTGAAAACAGCCATGGGGCTAGTACCTTGCAGAGACATAGGTGAAAACTTGCCCAGAGCTTTGGGAGCCCACCCTTTGCATCAGCATGCTTTGGATGTGAGACATGGAGTCAAAGGAGATTATTTTAGAACTTTAAGATTTAATTAGTGCCCTGCTGGATTTCAAACTTGCCTAGGCTTGTAGCCCCTTTGTTTTGGCCAATTTCTACCATTTGAAATGGGAATATTTACTCAATGCCTGTACCCCCATTATTTCTTGGAAGTAACAAACTTTTTTTTGATTTTACAGACTCCTTAAGTGGAAGGAACTTGCATTGTCTCAGATGAGACTTTGGACTTGGACTTTTGAGTTTATACTAGAATGAGTTAAGACTTTAGAAGACTGTTGGGAAGGCATGATTAGTTTTGGAATGTGAAAAGAACATGAGATTTGGGAGGGACCCCAGGTGTAATAATATGGTTTGGCTCTGTGTCCCCACCCAAATCTCATTTTGAATTTAATCCCCATATGTTGAGGGAGGGGCCTGATGGAAGGTGATTGAATCACGGGCGATTTCTCCCATGATTTTCTCATAATAGCAAGTGAATTCTCATGAGATCTGATGTTAGAAAGTGGCATTTCCAACCCTTTACTTTCTCTTCTGCCACCTTGTGAAGTAGGTACTTGCTTCTCCTTCATCTTCTGTCATGATTGTGTTTCCTGAGGCCTTCTGAGCCATGCAGAAGTGTGAGTCAATTAGATTTCTTTCCTTTATAAATTACCCAGTCTCAGGTATTTTTATAGCAATGTGAAAATGGACTAATACAATTTGGAATATATTTTCTTGTTTCTTCACTTTTCTTGACTCTCTGTGTTAGTTTCTGTGCATTTGGTAAGAGTACTGCCTCTCAGTTTTGTCAGACTTGTCTTTTCCAAAAGAAGGATCTCACCAGCACATACCACCAGAGACTTTTAGGTGCCTCTCAAATTTTTGTTTGTCCAAACTACTGTCTCTGTTTTTAGTGACTCTCTGGAGATTAGAACATGCCATGTCCTGTCAGTGCCCTGAGAACATGCCGTGTCCTGTCAGTGCCCTGAGTCAGTGCATCTGGTAAGGTCTAAGTCAGACCCACCAGATGGAACTAGAAATATGAGGGTGTCAGATGTATGTTCCATTTTATTCTATTCTCACAGTAAAGCTGATTACAGGAATTTCTCTCCTACTCTCTCTGCACCAAGCTAGGAATTTGTGGCAAGTGGCTGCACTCCCATTCAGATTGCACCTTCTAATTCTGAAGAGATAGTTTATAGAACTGGACCCATTGTATGTCTACTTATTTGTTTTTGGTGGTCCTTGGAAATGCAAGAATGCAAAACTCCATCAACTCCCAGACATAGGTTGTTAAGAAGATAGTCCCTTGGATGGGAAGAATAGAAGTTGTGGGACTTGGTACATAAACTTCCTTCCAGCAAAAATAGGTAGACCTACATTTATCACTGGAGTGAGCCAGAGGAAAGGCTTGGGAAATGCCAAGCTCGTGCTTTAGGCTACTGAAAGTTTACTGTTTGTCTGTCTCTGTTAACTCCTAATGCAAGTTAGTTAAAAGCTAGGACATAAAGTAGCCACTGGAAGAGTATGCAGTAAATTCTTTCCAGAGAGAAAATGCAAGTTCTGTATTCCAGTCTCTTTTCTGCACTACTCCCAGATGGTGTGGTCTGTGGATGTATTTGGGCACTTATTTAAAACCACCTTTGTTCTATGATCTGGGGAGACAGGCTTATGTGCCTAATCCTCTTTACTCCCAGAGCTAGAGGTTTAGAATGCATTCCTTCAGGTTGAAGCTATAAAAGTTGTGGCTTTCAATGTATAGACAAATTCCCTTCAGGAGGGATTAGTAGAACTGGCATCCTGGGGTGAACTGGGGGGGAAAGAAAGCTTGGGAAGTGCCAGTCTGCATTTCAGCTGCCAGCAGGCCGTTTGTCTGCATCTTTGCCTCTCCATTCTAAGTTAGTAAGAAGCCAGGTTGTCATGTAGACACTGGAAAAGAAACAGCAAGCTGCATTTTCAAGCCTCTTCTCTACACTACTCCCAGGTGATGAAGCCCCTAGATGTATTTGCATATCCACATGAAATTGCTAGAGAGACTGATGTATGCCTAATCCCCTGTGCTCCCACTGGTGAATTAACAACCAAATTGTGCATGACCTTAGAGTTAGGAAACTATGTGTTGTCCAAACCCTTCTCTCCACAGAGAGAACTTGGGTGTTGAGATTCATTCTTAGTTATATGGTTTAGTGTCCAGGGAGAAGGGGGTCTATGCCTGAGTGTGCCTCAGCAATTCCTGCCCATCCAATGTGGATATTTTCTCAGTTGCTCAGTGGGTGGGAGCCTCTTTACTGGCTGACCCCATACTTCTTAATAGTCTGTTTACCTTTGATTAGGTTGTTTGCTTTCTGATTATTGAGTTTTGAGAGTTCTTTACATATTCTGGATACAATTTTTTTTGAGTTGGCACTTTATTTTTTTTAATTAATTAATGTTTTCATTATACTTGAAGTTCTGGGATACATGTGCACAACATTCAGGTTTGTTACATAAGTATACATGTAACATGGTGGTTTGCTGCACCCATGAACCCGTCATTTACATCAGATATTTCTCCTAATGTTATTACCCCCCTTGCCCTCCATCTCCTGACAGGCCCCAGGGTCTGATGTTTCCCTCCTTGTGCGCATTTGTGTTCATTGTTCACCTCCCACTTAAGAGTAAGAACATGCGGTATTTGGTTTTCTGTTCCTGTTAGTTTGCTGAGAATTACAGTTTCCAGCTTCACCCATGTTCCTGCAAAGGATATGAACTCATTGTTTTTTATGGCTGCATAGTATACCATGGTGTATATGTGCCACATTTTCTTTATCCAGTCTAACATTGATGGGCATTTGAGTTGGTTCCAGTCTTTGTTATTGTAAACAGTGCTGCAGTAAACATACGTGTACATGTGTCTTTAGGGTAGAATGATTTATAATCCTTTGATTATATACCCAGTAATGGGGTTCCTGGGTCAAATAGTATTTCTGGTTCTAGATCCTTGAGGAATCACCACACTGTCTTCCACAATGGTTGAACTAATTTACACTTCCACCGATAGTGTAAAAGCTTTCCTATTTCTCCATATCTTCTACAGCATCTCTTGTTTTCTGACTTTTAAATGATCACCAGTCTAACTGGCATGAGATGGTATCACATTGTGGTTTTGCTTTGCATTTCTCTAATGACCAGTGATGATGAGCTTTTTTTCACATGCTTGTTGGCCACATAAGCACCTTATTTTGAAAAGTGTCTCTTCATATCCTTCACTCACTTTTTGAAGGGTTTTGTTGTAAATTTAAGTTCCTTGTAGATTCTGGATATTAGCCCTTTGTCAGATGGATAAATTGCAAAAATTTTCTCCCATTCTGTAGGTTACCTGTTCACTCTGATGATAATTTCTTTTGCAGTGCAGAAGCTCTTTAGTTTACTTAGATCCCATTTGTCAATTTTGGCTTTTGTTGCAGTTGCTTTTGGCATTTTTGTCATAAAGTCTTTGCCCATGCCTATGTCCTGAATGGTATTCCCTAGGTTTTCTTCTAGGGTTTTTATGGGTTTAGGTGATACATTTAAGTATTTACACAAAAATTAACTCAAGATGGATTAAAGTGTAAGGAAGGGGTCCCGTTTTGGTTTTCTGGATATGGCTAGCCAGTTTTCCCACCACCGTTTACTAAGTAGGAAATCCTTTTTCCATTGCTTTTGACTGGTATGTCAAAGATCAGATGGTTGTATATGTGTGGTGTTACTTCTGGGGCCTCTGTTTTGTTTATTGGTCTATATATTTGTTTTCCTACCAGTACCATGCTGTTTTGGTTACTGTAGCCTTGTTGTATAGTTTGAAGTCAGGTAGCATTATGCCTCCAGCTTTGTTCTTTTTGCTTAGGAATGTCTTGGCTATATGGGCTCTTTTTTGGTTCCATATGAAATTTAAAGCAGTTTTTTGTATTCTGTGAAGAAAGTCAATGCTAGCTTGATGGGAATAGCATTGAATCTATATATGACTTTGGACAGTATGACCATTTCCATGATATTGATTCTTCTCATTGATGAGCATGGAGTGCTTTTCCATTTGTTTGTTCCCTCTCTTATTTCCTTGAGTGGTGGTTTGTAGTTCTACTTGAAGGTGGAAGCATTCCCTTTGAAAACTGGCACAAGATGAGGATGCCCTCTCTCACCACTCCTAGTCAACACAGTATTGGAAGTTCTGGCCAGGGTAATCAGGCAAGAGAAAGAAATAAAGTGTATTCAAATAAAAAGAGAGGAAGTCAAATTATCTCTGTTTGTAGATGACATGATTGTATATTTAGAAAACCCCATCATCTCAGCCCTAAAACTCCTTAAGCTAATAAGCAACTTCAGCAAAGTCTCAGGATACAAAATCAATGTATAAAAATCACAAACATTCCTGTACACGGATAATAGACAGAGAGCTAAATAATGAGCAAACTTCCATTCACAATTGCTACAGAGAGAATAAAGTACATAGGAATAAAACTTACAGGGGATGTGAAATTATTTTTCAAATGAATAAAACAATTTCACGTTCATTTTAGATTCAGGGAGCATATATGTAGGTTTGTTAGATGGGTTTATTGCATGATGCTGAGGTTTAGGATATAATTGTGGATACATATTCTTTCTCACATATTATTTCCAAATATTCTTGTAGTCCATGGCTTGTCTTTTCATTCTCTTAGTATCTTTTACAGAGGAAAGGTTTTTGATTTTGATGAAGTCCAATTTATCAATATTTTTATTTATAAGCTGTGCTTTTGGTGACTTCTTAATGGATCACTTAACCCAGGGTCACAAAAATTGTATCTTGCTTTCCCACAGAAGTTTAAAAGCTTTAGGTTTTACATATATCTTTGACCCATTTTGAATTAATTTTATATATATTACATACAAGACAATTGTCTTTTTTGTTTACATATGGATATTGAATTTCTTCAGCATAATGTTGAAAAAACAATTCTTTGTGGGGTTTTGCCTTACATTTGTAAAAAATCAATCTATTGTGTATTTGAGGGTCTATTTCTAGATACTTTTTTCTATTGATTTATATATATATATATATATATAATATTATATAAAATATATAAAAAAATATATTTTGCCAGTACCACAGCTTTATACTAAGTCTGAAGTCAGGTATTATGAATCTTACAATTTTGTACTTCTTTTAAAAAATTGTGACTATTTCCTTCACTTTTCCATACACATTTTAAAATCAGCTTGTCAACATATACTAAACGTCCTGCTAAGATTTTGATTGAAATTGCAATGAATCGGTAGATCATTGGGAGAGAATTTATATTCTAACAATATTGAATCTTCTAATCCTTGAACAGGGTATATGGTTTTATTTATTTAGGTCTTCTATGATTTCCTTCATCAGTGTTTTGTAGTTTTCAGCATATAAGTCTTGCAAATATATTTCTATATTTGTATTAAAGTATTTCTTATCTTTAGTGCTGTTGTAAGTGGCTGTGATATTTATCACCACAGCTCAGGTGATTTTTTTTTTTTTTAGCTCTTAATCCTCAGTGGTGAGGACATTGTCTAGTGTAGACTAAGAACTCAGTAAATATTTGTTGACTATTGGCCTTAATGTTTGAAAATTTGAGTTCTGTTCCAGGCTCTACTCTACTCATTGTGATATCTTGGATAAGACACACAACCTTCCTGAGCCTTATCTTACCAATCTGAAAATAATGCAGTGGGTCTAGATGATGATTAATATTATCTGATGTCTACTTATTCTGTGAGTCTGTAACTGAGCCAATATGACATAAGTTGCCAAAGCATATCTTCTTCCCTTCTTATTTGGAATGACTGATCTGAGTTAGACAGAAGAATTAGCTTAAGATGAGGGTAGGGTAATAGGAAAACTTACCAAAGTTTTTCTTAACCCATTTCACAGTTTAGCTGAATGGGATACTCTTAGCATCAAATGTTCAAAATTTTAAAAATGTGTGTTTATTGGGATTAGTGGGTTGAGACAGAGTAGGGAGTCATGATGACACCTGCTCATTTTCTTCTTCATCTCTCAATTCTTGGAGAATAATTTAGAGTGATATATTCTCGTAGTCTGGGCATTCTCCAAGATGAACATGACTGGTGTTAAATGATCTGATAGTGATTACTCCTAGGTTATAAAGTTGGATGTGCATGATAATCTTTATATTTAAAGGAGTCAGGTTGGTCTTTATGGGCTCAAGCAAAGTAGAAAGTTGTAGCAACCATAATTTTAATGACGTTCCCTCCTCTCTCTTCCATCTAAACTAGTACCTACTTTATTACTCACTGGTGACTCATTGTCTCAGGTTGTTACAGTGGAAGAAGGGATTTAATTTTCATTGGCTATTTATTCCTAAGATTATGTCAGGAAGTGGTGGCCTAATTATTGTGGGCTTAAATATTTAATATTTATCTTAAGAAGATAAATAAAATTTGATAATATTGGAATTTGACTCTTGTGGACTAGTCTCACTAACCAGTACAAATAATTACCTCATTTTATTTATTCAAATGATTGTGTCCTAAATTAAAGCTGAATACAACTTTCACACTTCTCCAAAGTCAAAATAATTACAATATTTTCTAAGAAACAATTTTTTTAAAAAACTGTCACATTCATTAATAGTATTTCTTCTCTACTTCTTTAAAATTGCATATCTACCATTCAGTGAAAACTGCTTTTGTAAAAGCTATCTGTAACTCCATTTTTGTTTTCCTTTACTCTTAAATGCCACTGAGTCATTTAAAGCCACTGATGACTATTTCCTTGGCATTTTCTCCTCCCTTGGCTTCTATAATATTTCTTGAAGTCATTTTTTACCTTTGTGGCTTTTTTTTGGTAACTTCTTTGCAAGTTTTGCCAGAACTGGTGAAGTCTTGCAATCGTGAAGAGAAAAATGCAGCAGTAACTTGGAACCGACAACCAGAGACCAGTTGGGAGGGCAGTCATGCTGGATGTCACCAGGGCAATGATGACAACCCCAACACCTTGGCACAATGTAGCCTTTCTGGGACTATGGGCACAAGTGAAACTGAAGTGGGAGAGAAAAACTGAATCAACTGATATTAATTTTTCACACCTAGGGAAATGGGAACTCAAAATTGAAATTAAATTTCATTGTAAAAATATTAAGTTGTATCTTGGCAAATCTCAGATTATATTCTAAGATTTATGTTTACCACGTATAGCATTTTTTTCACCCTTGAATACCTTCTGCACATATATAGCATGTTTGAATAGCTCTCTTATCATTAAACCCTGATAATATTATGAAGAGGATTCAATTATTGTTGTTTTCCACTCAGTTAAGCGACTTTTCCAAAGTCCATAAAATTCAGTAGTAACAAGGCAGGAATTTGATATCGGAGCCTCTGACCCACAATGCCATGCCCTTTCCATTAGATCATACAGACTTAGGAGTTACATTTTTTTCTGTGATTATTAAATAAAAAGTTAACGATCCATCATCAGTGGTGCCAATGTCAAGTCAGATCCAGAAAGAAAGATGTAGTACTCTGCAGCAATAGAAACTATGCTTATATGAAGTACTTTCAAGTCAAACCAGTTGACATAGCCATCAATAGAGATGATTGCTGTTTTGTGTATATTGAGTCATCCTACTTCGTCACTTTGGTGTTTAGAATGATTGCTGTAGGTTTCAAAATAAAGAAATGGCATTTTAGAGTTGGATTTATCCCCTTGTGCAGCTTCTTTCATTTCACAAGTAAAAGAACAGAGGTCCAAGAATGTTACAATTTTTGCAAGGTAACATGGTTAGTGATTAAAACATAGTCAGGACCAGGGTTTAATTTTCCTTTCCACTAGCTCACCTTTTCAAAACTGAAATGATAGATTTATTTTTATTTTAGCTTATCTATACAGCTGAAGAAGTACAGGACTTCTGCAAATCGGATTTACTGTGTCCCAAGCTTCCTGAGCTATATGTTCCTCCCTGCGTTCTGCTGCCCATTATCAGAGTATTATTAGTAAGCTTAATAGAGGGTATTTGTATTTTTAAAGTAATAACCTTTCCTCGGAAAATATGAATATTTTTGACTTCTAAAAGTAGAGCTTATCTCGGAGTACTTGCTTAGGGTGTGGTAGGTGGTAAATGTATCTTCAGTCCATTAGCTGTCTGCTTTCACAATCATTTAAAAATAGTTGCCTTTAAAAGAGTTGAAGGTCATGCATTTTTTTTTTTTTTTTTTTGCTGGACATATAAAGCATATGGGTCTTACATTCTTACTTTATTTTACTGTGGGATGGTCATGTGAATTGCTGTTTCCCATTTGCTTTTTACGTTCTTTAAACTTTTTATTTTCCTAGTGTTTTCATTACTTTTTATCTCAATGCAATTATGTTTCCCTCTTTGTCCTCATACCAGCCCCTGTAACTTGGCCAGCAAGCAGCAAGTGTACTTCATTCCAACCATGGATACTGTCTTCATTCATCAACCATGTGGTCAATTAATTAGCCTAAATTCTTGAACACCTGTCAAGTCTTGCTGAGTTGGCTGGTCCTTCTCCTTCCTTACTTTCATTTTATGCTTTGTCTTTTTGACTAGTCATTTGGTCCCAGTGATGAATCATGTGGTTTTGCTGCTTGTTATAGTGTTTTTAACTGGAAATATGAACCTATAGTCTTTTTCTACACCATACAAAACATATTTAACCACATTTAGTCTGTCTTTACTCAGTAATGTACATAATTTTCCATGAGTCAATATTAATTACTGAAATATTGTTAGGGGGCTGGATTATGGCTGTTACTGCTGAAGCCTAGGCACTTGTCAACCCTAAATGAGACTACTACATTAGCCTCCTAACTGGTATTCTTAAATCATTTTACATCTGAGGATTAGTTCTTCTCAGATCCTCCAAGTTTCTTATACTCCAGTACATTCCTAAGCATATGAAATGATAGAATTGTATGATTGTTCCCAAGAATGCCTCGGTGCCTTCTTTTACCCATTCTACCAACATTAAATGCTCATGCCTTTTTCACCTATTGGGGATTAAATGCCCATGAAGTCTTGCTACCCCCTGCTATTTACATTGGGCTTCCTAGAAGCACAGCCTGAGGCAGAAATTCAGGTGCACATGATTCATGGTAGAGGTGCTTTCAGCAAGAACCCAAAGTGAGTGAAGAAAGTAGGATGGTGTATTAGTCTGTTCTCACTCTGCTCTAAAGAATTACCTGAGACTGGATAATTTATAAAGAAAAGAGCTTTAATTGCCTCACAGTTCCACAGGCTATACAGGAAGCATGGCTGGAGAGGCCTTAGGAAATTTACAATCATGGCAGAAGGTGAAGGGGAAGCAGCACAATCTTTACATGGTGGAACAGGAGAGAGAGAAAGAAGGGGGAAATACCACACACTTTAACAACCAGATTTTGTGAGAACTCACTATCACAGCAAGAGAACAGCAAAGGGGAAATCTGTCCCCATGATCCAATCACTTCCTACCAGGTACCTCCCCTAGCATTGGGAATTACAATTTTACATGAGATTTGGGTGGGGACACAGAGCCAAATCATATCAGGTGGTAAAAAGGAAAGAGCCTAGCAAGGTTTCTGTCTTAGGAAAAGTTACACCTTGACCTGACCTACTGGTGGTAGATGGGCTACCTGTAAAGCATAAACCCACACCACAAAACTTTCTTTCTATAAGACATGGGGTCCAGTCTTTTGTACCTCCACATTAACTAGTTCTGACTAGCAACTGACTTGGTGGTTGATACATAAACTTCCCCGCCATGTGGCTCTCATCAAAAGAGGACTATCTTTTTAATAAAGGGATATCAACTTAAAATAACCAAAAAGGTCAGAATCTAGCTTAAAGAGAGTTTATTAAAGTACAAAGGTTGAGGATAGGATCACCTGGAAAGCAGAGATTTCAAGGAATGGAAATCAGTGTTCCAAAGTGTAGATATTTGGGATTACTTATGTAGACAAAGCTTAGGAAAGTTGAATAGAATTTCAATATTTTTCTATGTAAGTCTTGATGCACAGTTGCAGCTAATGTAATTAGTCAAGGTGGTCTTTGTCTTTTGGAAAAGGTATATTTAATGTTCCACACAGAAGATGTCATTGTCGTGGAGTGTTGTGTGCCATCTGGTCTGAGTTAAATATAACACAAGAAAGGAGGCAGTTAATCTATGACAAAGATCAATAATTGAAAAGGGGAAGGTCTGGTCTTTCCTTGTCATTTACAGAAGAAGAACAATGAAGAAGAAAGTTAAATGATAACCTAAGAAGCAGAATTGCAAACATGCTATGTGACTCAGTCTCCAGGGCTTAATTTCCCCTTTGACGTAATAAATTTAGAGGGTCTTGAAATTTTGTTTTCTTTTACAGGAGTATTTTTGAGCTCTCTGAAGCTAAAATTTAACAGCAGCTGGGACCCAGTAAATGTAATAGACTGGACCCAATAACATCTAAAATACCTTCTAAATTGGAATTTTTTAACCCCCTTTTCTGTGTTTTTACCCTATGTGAGTATTGCTTGTGTATGTCAGATTTCAACTATCATATGCCTCCTAAATTTCTGGAAAGTTATAAGTATTCAGTGGCACCCAGAGCAGTTTATTTTTATGTTAATATAATTTCCAAAGCTTTCAATACTAAAATCCTAGCTCAGATTTTAGAAAAAAGTCTTTGAGTTCTTCAGTTTGCAATGTGAATATAAGTAAAAGCCAAGGTTTAAAATTTGTGACACTTGGGCTAAGAATATGAATAAGCAATCCATGGAAAGTAACAGAAATAGCCTAAAAGCATATGAAAAGTTATTAGCTTCATAAATAATCAAAGTAATACAGTAAAAAAGTTGATAAATAGTACAAAAGATCCTAATATCCAGTGTTAGTATAAATGTGGAGAAATAAACCCTTTCATACATTACTAATAGGTGTCAAAATTGGTGGTCTTTTTTGGGGGGTGGTAACTTAGCAGTGTGCATCAACGTATATACTCTTCATTAAAGTTATTTCACTTTCTGGAATTCAACCTAAATAAATGATTAAAAAGTACCCAAAGAAAACACTTTAATGACTAAGATATTCATTTTATTAACATTTATAAGAGTGGAAATTTGCAAACATTTAAAAATAAGTGATTAATCTGATATATTTATGCACTAGAAATCTATTTAACCTTTGAAATGATGTCAATGTGTTTATTGACATAGAAAGATACTCAGAAAATATCAAGTTTAAAAATTGGGTTATTAAACAATAGATAACTACCTTCTATCATTTAAATAGGACTCCCTGGCACTGTAGCAGAACAATGGACTGGGTAAAGAAAGAATATGAATATATATTTATAGCAGTGATGTTACATTAGATAATTATTGGCTTTTCTGAGAATCATGTTTTCTCAACTGCAAAACTGAAATACTACTATATAATTTGCAAAGATAAGAATTGGAGAAGACATTTAAAATGCTTAGTGCAATGCTTGGTGCTTTTTGCAAACTTGCAGTAAATGCGAAAGCCATCATGACCACTACTATCACTATCACCACCTCTGTGCCAGTATCAAACAGGAGAGCAGTACACTTACGGACAGAGCTATTTCAAGGTAATTGTGGAATGGGGCTACACAGCACATATGCATTTTTACACATTTGATATCATTCTAAATCAGAAACTCACGGAGTGTTTCTGCTGGAAGAGATCTTAAAATTCACCTTGACTAATCCTCTCAAATTATAAATGAGACTCACAAAGTTTAGATTATTTCTACATGATTTGTCAGGCTCAGAGCCAGGAGTAAACTCAAACCTCTTAAGGGTCCTATCCTGCACTCTCTGCTACAAACATGCGTGCTTTTCTCAAAGGGAAAAGATGCTCCCAAAGATGCCCACTGAGGAGTGCTCAGGGCGCTGGAGTTCTTTCTCTGCCCAGTCCCTGAATTCTGTCTTGTGTACAATTGAGCACCTGTTGTTTTATGCCCCAGAATCCCACCACCTCTTCTCTTTGTTCTTTGGTAAACAGGTCCTTTCTAATCCTGCAGGGGCCACCAATAATAGTATTGTGCACCTCCTGGCCACAGAGTGTGGGGCATGCACTAAGCCTGGCCATTCATAACACATGTTTTTCTTTGTTATAGCCTTAAGACTTAGTCACATTAAGAATTGTGTCATTAAGAATTCTTCTTGTCATTCCCAAGTCTTAGCATCCCTGTCTACTGAATGATCTTTTCCGTTTTATGAACCAAATTCTCTCTCTCTCTCTGTTCTTAAACTACTTTGAGATTTTACCATTTTGAAACCACTAGCTGCCATCTATACTGCTAGGACATCACATTTAGTCTTTTCTCTGTCTTCAGTTATAGCCAAGGTACAGGAGGTATCTTGAATCACTAGTTTACCTCCTGTCCTTGTCTTTGGGCCACTCATGCTTATTCAGATGAGCTATTTGGAGGGGAGACTGGAAATCTGTTAGCGGAACTATCTTTGATTTTTATCTTTCCCTCATCAACACTTCTCCCATTTCACATAGGTAGAGATTTGAGAGGTTAATTAATTTAGCTTCATTATTTTATCAATGAGAAATCAATGTTTTTAGAGGTGTTTACTAAGGTTAGAGGTAGATAATGACGCAAGGGTCACCTTTACTGTATTGTCTGGGAGTCTTTTCACTACTGTATCTTTTATTCTCCAACCTCATTGTACTGATTCCCTCTCCTGGAATCTTGTGAAAGATCACTGCTGCCTTGGTTTTAGTGATGGAGGGGAGAATTCACACCATGTTTATGAAATAGACCAATACCTCTACATTCATATATTTAACCTATGTACATAAACTATAAATTCTGTAAAATTAATGTGAATGAGTGGGATATTTCACAAAGTCTGTATTAGTCTTCATTTGTCAGTTTATCAAAAAACACTTAAAGGATAGAATATTTTGAGCATTTTTATGATTCTAAAAGTAAAAATGGACCAAGAATTTCTAATTTCTCAATTTCTAAATGGCTTTCTGAATACTCCTCCTTTTAGTTTCAATGTAAACATTAGAATTATAATGAGTCTTTTTCTCTTACAAAGGATCTGCGTATCTACAACAACCAATAACACAGATTACCAATTTGAAAAATATATTGTTAAAATAACAAGATAATTTGTTAGCAACATTTGAAAATTTCAAATCCACCAAAAATCTTTGTTAGGAAGTAAATGCAGATGGGCCTCATTCTTGCAGCACACATTTTACAGATGTATTTTGACATCAGCAGCAGATCAATTTTCCACTCAAACCTGGGAAGCAGTGAACACGTCATTTATCTTTTCCTCTCATCCTCAGAAATAAATGTTCCTCTTACTCACATTTTTTCATATGTAAACTTCCCACATCATCAACTCTGTCTAATCTCATTCTTTTTGTAATGTGATTTTTGTTCCTTGCTTTATGAAGGACAGGTCCGGTAAAAGAACTCTCATGGGAAAGTCAGTATCTTAATCTGTTTGCTGCTGCTGTAACTGAATACCACAGACTGAGTAATCTATGAAAAAAGAGATTTATTTGGCATATAGTTCTAGAGGCTGAGAAGTCCAAGATCAAGGAACTGTACTGGTAAGGGCCTCCTTGCTGTGTAGTAACATGGCAGAAGGGCAGATGAGCACATAAGACAGAAATGAGGCCAAATTTCCCCTTTTATTAGGAGCCCATTTTTATAGTAACCTACCTCCAAGATAGTGGTATTAATTTATTCATGAGGGTAGAGCCTTCATGGCCTAATGACCTCTTAAAGGTCATACCTCTTAAAAGTGTTGTTTCCAATACATAAACTTTTGGGGGACACATTCAAACTACAGCAGCCAGGGAGGGACCTAATTATCTTTTTTGTTAGAAAGTCTATGTGATCAAGGAAGGCAAATTGTCTGAAGTCTTCATGTGAGTTACCAGGAAATTTCTGAGGGAGGGAACAAACAACACAATATTATACTTTTTTTTCTAATAAAATCCTTTCATTTTTAATCCCTGGAAACAACAGAAATCATATCTTAGGTGTTCAGTTACAAACAACTTAGATGGACTAGGCTTTTGCATTTGGGAAAATGCAGCTTTATAGGCTTGGATTATGGAAATCTAGACTGTCCTTTGATACACATTAGCTGCATGACACAGGATGAACTAATACCCTTGGTCTTTAGACTCCCTCAAAGTTCCCTTAAAATTGTACTATCTCATGACTAGTCTAATAATGAGTTGTGACTATGGAAGCCAGTCAGAGGCATGTCTGTAGATGTATATACTATACAGACCAAGTAAGCTGAATAATCTATGTGGTAACTCATTTCCACCTCCTCTATGTATTCTCATAGAGGAATAAGGACTCATCAGGACTCTGCTAAGTATCTGGAAAATGATTTCTTATTTGATTTAGAGACTATTCTACTGTAGTCTTGGTATTTAATTGGAAAGATTACTCCTTTCTGAGTCATTCTTTTGGGCTTCAAACAGTGGCGTTTTTCAGATTTTATCCCTTGAAACACCATTAACAAATGTTCCTTTTTTTAAAAAAAAAAAATCTGTAATGAACTAGATTTCACAAATCCTGTATCCTATGATTGCCTTGCCAATTCACATTGTGCTTTAGATACTAGAAGGTAATTGAAGTTTTGCTGGTGAGATCCTTGTTTAATTTAATTTAAAATAGCATTGTTGGCAAAATAGAGTTCCCAAAGGTCCCTGTGTTGTAATCCTCAGAACCTGTGAATATGCTATGTTACATGACAAGGGAAACTAAGTTGCAGATAGAATTAAGGTTACCAATAAGCTGACCTTGAGATGGAGAGATTATCCTGGATTATTTGGGTGGAGCCAATGTAACCACAAGAGTCTTTAAAAGCAGAAGAAGGAAGGAGAAAAGTCAGTTTTCGAGTTGGACCGAGATAAGCTTGACTGGCTGTTGCTGACTTTGAAAACAGAGAAGTCCTCTAGAAGCTGAAAAAGGCAAGAAATGATTCCTCCCTACATGCCTTCAGAAAGGAATCGGCCCTTCTGACATGTTTATTTTAATCCAGAGGAACTCGATTCTGACTTCTGACCATGAGAACTGTAAAATAATAAATTTGTGTTGTCTTAATCCATCAAGTTTATAGTAATTTGTTATAGTAGCCATATGACATCAATATATACAATATTTTCCGAAGTTATATGACATATAAAAATTTAAATTTTAGCTTAATTACTCTGATTTTTCAGAAGTTACATAACTTCTGAGAAATATTAGAAAATCATTTTTTTGTCTTTTTGAGCTTTTAGAGGTCTATTCCTAGTATCTAGTAGGTGATACTATCACCACTAGTGGCCATAGTATCCCTTTCTAGTATCTCCTGGATCTAGTGTCCTGGAGGACAACATTTGAGGAGATGGGTGCTAATTTAGAGAAGAAAAATCTTTCTTCTACAAGAAAGCTACAGGTAGCACTGAGCACTTGGAATGTGGCTGATGCAACTGAGGAATGAAAATTTAAAATTTCCAGCTTCATCCATGTCCCTGCAAAGGCCATGACTCATCCTTTTGTATGGCTGCCACACACTGGGGTCTGTCGGGTGGGGTGGCTAGGGGAGGGATGGCAGAGGGTGGGAGATTGGGGAGGGCTAACAGAAGAAATACCTAATACAGATGACAGGGTGATAAATGCAGCAAACCACCATGGAACATGTATACATATGTAACCTGCAAATTCTGCACATGTACCCCAAAACAAAGTATAATAATAAAAACAAGTGAATAAAAGACAGTTGAAATTTTACTTTTTATTACTTTAAATTCGAGCAGCTACATGTGGCTAGTGGCTACTATATAGGACAGCAGAGCTTTAGATCAAAGTTTCCAAATTCAGTTGCCTACAGCAGCTGGATAAGACATGAAAATATGAGAAGTAGATCAAATATAAATAAGCCAGCAGTGAAAGACTTATAAATGGTACTGACTCCTAGACTTCAGTGTTTCCGAGATGGCAATGAATAGTGCAGAATATGAGGAGGGGTGTTATTTAGAAGATATGCCTTAGCTACAGTAACAGGCTTCTCCAGCCTGTTATTGCAATGAGAAAACAAAGACTTAGTATAATCAGAGGTCATATTTCAAAAGAAGCTAGAAATTTTGATTTTTAGCTTAATTACTCTGAATTTTCAAAGTTTCAGACAAAAGCAAGCATAGCTATGGGGCACGTCCACCTTTAGACTTCTGGTTTAGAAGTCCTGAACAAGAACAATGCAGAAACTTTTCCTTTATTTTAATTCTGAAGCTCTGGCCTAAGGCCTAAGGGAGAGCATTTAAGGCAAAGCTGTTGATGATTGCATAGAGTGGCATTGCACAAGAGCACACATCATGAGTCACCATTCACATTGCACACAAAACGTGCATGTATTTACCAGACAATTTTTTGACAGATAGCTGTAAAGTATTTTTCTTTAAGAAAGCCAGCTTGTTCTGACAATTTCCCAATAGATGGAAGTAAATTGCCTTGAAGAAAGTAAGTATTCTGTTTGTCTTTTAATTTGCACAGTTGCAGTGTGGGCTAGTGGCAACTTTGATGAAAAGAAATATGAGTTCAAAGAAGAATGTCTAGAAAGGCTGAAAATCAGATAATATACAGCTTAAAAGCTGGGCTTTAGTTGTACAAATGAAGCCATTGTTTTTTAAACTGCTGAGCTGCCTTTTTTCTTATAAACTTATTAAAAGAAAAGATCTGTCTCTTTTCCCAAGGGGTACCAGATCACTTATACATACTGAGCTGGGAATTCCTGCTCTGCCCTTCTTCCCAGAGAGTATTACATTTTCGCATCACTGCTCTTCATTGAAATGGCTTATTTAATTGATTTATTTTTATAGTCCAAGTGCCTGCTAATGCAGAGCCCTCACATAGAATATGCTCAATAGATGCTTGTTGAAGAAATATTCTTTCACATTTACCTCTTGCCCATTACAGGTGTTCCTTTCTTTTGTAGCTCTATCTGTATTGTTCTTTAACTCTGTCTTTGCCTCTCTCCATCCCTGTTTGCCTTGGACTCTTCCTCACTCCTTCTGCCTTCATCTTTCTATCTCTGGTCTCCTCATTCCTTCTCTCACATTGTGCCTTCATCATCCTCTGAACTGCTTTCGCCTCCCTTTCACTTTTTCTTTTTTCTCTCTCACTTAACTGCTTCACTAATGTCTAGCTCTGTTGGTCTGTCTGTGATTGTCTGTTTCCCCCAAGAAGGGCTTTAGAATCCACAGAATTGACATAGCAAAAGATGTGACACATCGGCCTTAATTTTCCAATTGTTTCTTTATCAGACATTTTCAGGCTTTTCCTCTTTCCAAGGGACAAAGCTAGGTTGGAGGAGTGAGTGGCAGCTGCTTCCAACTACGAAAATCTTTCTTAAAACCATCAGGGTAAGGCCATTTATAAAGCTATTGACCTTTGGCAGCAGGAAACCCTGGTGGCAGCTTCCCTTTTCTTATTCTCTTTTTTATTTTTACATCTTAGAAAATACGTTGGTAACATCAAAGTGGAATTCCTGCTTCAAATGAGAGTCAAGCACCTGCTTATTTCAGTTTCCATGGAGCTGGCTCTTTTTAGGCCAGAAGAGGTAGAGACCCAGGCATGCAGGGAGATGAGTCAGGCTCTACCATCACACCAGCACCATGGGGGAAGATGTCTGGGCTGAGAAGGTGAAAATGAAGACAGAACATTGGCTGTGCCTTGTATTCTTTCAGCCTTGCTTTCATATGCTTAGCTGTGAAGATACTGAGCTGTTGTCTTACCTGAGACAAACTATTTTGCTTTAGATCATTCTTCACTGGGTCACAAGAGCCAGTCACAGGTGTTCAAGTGAAAGGCTTACTTGGTTTCTTTAAGGGCTGTTTGAGATTTTAGAGGGATTTTTGTAGAGGTATTTTTTTTTCCAGTTTCAATTAAGCATGCATGATTCTGGCATCAGATTTACATACAGTAAATCTACATATTTATACCTGGTAGAACCTCCTAGTTCTACTGAGTCCCCTTTCTCTTGTGAAGTAAGTGGAAATCAGGTAGTCATAGCAAATGAATCTAGAAGGAAGTTTGTTGGCAGGGTGTGGGTACACAAAAGTCTTTTGCTTTTCCACAAATGACAAAAGCAATCGGTTCATGAACCAGCAATGAGAAATCTTATTTAAGCTGTGACTGAGTTTAGTAAGAATCTTCCAGTTGGCTACCTCCTCATGTATGTTTCAATGATTTCCTTACAACCAGTCAAAAGGACTTTTTTTTTTTTTAAAGTTAATTAGGATTGAGCAAAGCTGGTGATTCAGAGAGTAAATGCCTATGCTCTCTTTTGACCTCACTTTTTTATTCTCTTGAATTTTTCACATTTCTTCCTGCCACTGGAGCTTGAACAGGATGTTTGTTATTTGTGGACTGCTCCTTCTTACCTTCTACTGCTTCATCTCTGTTCATCCCTCAGGTCCCTTCAGGTACCACTCCCTCAGATACTTTCACTGATTTCCTATTATTTATAATAAGCCTTCTAAATACAGGATTTCACATAATATGTATTCTTTATATATTTTTCCTTTATACAATTTCTTTCTTTCTGTGATTATTCCATTAATGTCCGTCTTTCTTGCCAGACTGCATGCTGCACAAGTACAGGGGCTGGTTTTACTCATTTTGCCTCTATAGTGTTTGGCACTGAGCTTAGCACGGTGAACACTCAATACGTGCTTTTTGAGTGAATGAATGGACTACAGGCCTATAGCACTGCAATGCTATTACAATAAATCAGTTTAGCCACTAGGCAAAAGACTTAAAAAGACAGAATGGATCAAGGGTCATCTGAGAATAAATCAAGGGTCATCTGACTGCATCCAAGCTTTCCTGTATTCTACCTGCAAGTGCTAGTAAGCGCAAGTAAAATCGATTGGAAATTGCAGTGAGGGAATGATGCAAAATCACCAGAAGACAGGAAAATATTCATAAGCTGGGGTCAAGTATCCAGGGGGAAACAAAAGTGCCCAATAATTGTGACCCCAATAGCTTCAGTCTAATCAGACTGTTCCTATAATACAGTATTGGCCTGAAAAGAAATCTCCCTAAGTTCTTAAAATAGTTCTTGACTATTTTCTGAGTCTGGTTTTTCTGTCTTCCCATTGACTGTGTGCTCTCTTCCTAATAACTTTCCTGACAATCTTCCAACAAATTATTTATTTATTAAAAAAAAATCAAATCCTAATGCATGCAAACAAGATATCTTGGACTAATTTTCAACTGAGGCAATTATCCTTATACATCCTCCCCAGAGAAATTTGGCAATGTCTGGAGATGTTTTTGATGTCACAAATGGGGAAGAGGGTTGCTACTGCCATCTAATAAGTAGGGGCCAGGAATGCTGCTAAGCACCCTACAACACATAGGACAGCACACAATTAGGAATTATCCACCAAAATGTCAATAGTGTTGCTATTGAGAAACTCTCATCTAAATAAAATTGTGCCTGAAACTATCTTTCTTCTCAGATCTTGGGTTGGAAAGCCTAGACTTAGTGTTTTGTTTTGTAATTTTAAAAGAAAAATGTTAATTTCATATTTGAGGTAGTATCTGGAACTGCATTGTCTGATAGAGTAGGGATTAGACATGCATTGCTGTGAAGCACTTGAAATATGACTAATTTGAATTGAGATGTAATGCACTTGTAAAATATACGCTGGGTTTCTTAGCATAAAAATAATGTAAAATACTCATTAGCAATTTTAAAATACTGATAACATGTTGATATAATTTTTAAATATCTAAAATAATTCAAATTAATTTCACATAAAAAACCTTAATGTGCTTACAAGAAAATGTAAAGTTACATATGTGGCTCACATTATATATCCATTGGATAGCTTTGGCTTAGAAAAGGAGAAAATGGTGAGTTAGAGAATATAAAATACTCTGCTCATACTGAAAAGAACAAAAGCTGAAAGAGTCTGTGATTTATTGCTGAATTTCTTCATCCAATAGACATTTTTGAACATATGCTACGTGCTGATCATTAAGTTTATTAAAGATGAGTATCTTTTCCTTTGTGAAGAACTCAGTCTATTGAAGAAGTCAGAGTTAAAAAACAAAAAAAGGGTTGCAGAAAAAAACGTGTGTATAGGTGTGTTTCAGTAAAAGGTAACTAGCTACTTGGATGAGTCTGGGAACATGCCTGCAGAAAAGGGTGTTGAGGTTGGATTGGGATCTATCTCTCTCTTCTTTGAATATGATCTTATTATTTCCTCCTTTTGGGCTTACCATCTGGAATGCAGTCTTCACTTCTCCCTGTCAACTAACATCCTGCCTATGTTGGGTTAAATGACTGAACCATATCTGGACCACTGTAGTCCAAAGTGATTCTTTATTATATTGAACTTTTTTGAGGTCTTGGTTTGTTGACTTCAATAGGTACTTATTAATACAGTTCTTGCCAGGACTCTCCTGTTACATTGTAAAGTACATGAACTACTGAAATAAAATTACACAAATATATTTGGTGAACGCAAGAAAGACCATTCTAGACGGTTTCATTCCATTAACTCTTGCTTATAATTCATTCTTGAATTTACAGGACCATGAAATAATACACAGGCTGTGTATAGATTTCTGCACTAAATGATCCCACTGTGTGTTCTCTCTCCTGTATTCCTTTTGCAGTTTTCCATATTTCTTTTGACTGCATATGCCCTGTTTAGCCTTCAGGTCTCAGCCACATCCTTCAGTCAGTAAGTCTTTTTTGACCATTACTACTTTAAAGGATTATGTGTTCCTTCTCCCAAGGCAGTTTGTCTCCTGAGAGAGTGCTTCTCATATTTTACATTAATGCTTATTTGATTTTCATCTTGTTCATTGGACTGTGAGTTTTAAGCAGCACTGTCCGTGTCTGATTTGTTTTTCTTTATATTCTTAGCATCCAGCCCCAAGTCGGGACATGTGGCAAGTCTTTTGCTCCAGGAGCAGACACTAGAGTGAGGAAATGTTGTAGATGATTTCCAAAGTAAGTGTGTGCAGGGGAAAAAGAGAGGGGAGCAAGATATAGGCAACAGAAGGAAGCCAAGCAAAGGTGCAATTTTAAGTCATGTTCCAGCCTCACCCTGATCCTACTAAGAACTCTGGACTCTTATACCTCTGAGTTGTTCCCAGTTGAAGTTAAAGGAGTTAGCAATCCACTCATCAATCATTAGAAATGAGCCCTTCCTGGAGACATAAACTTATGCCTTGCAGGAAAAGCAGGTAAAGTGGCTCTGGTAGCACAGTGAAGTTTTCTGAAGAGGGTAGCAGGGGCAAGACATAAAAATCAAACACACAGATGTTGAAAGAGGACTGTACAGACGCTGTGAAGGGAATCTGAAAGATCCAGCCACAGCAGAGACAGTGTCCATTACATAGTAAATCATAAATATTTGTTGCATGAATAATCTATAAGTTCTCTATCAGATTGACAGGCAGCGGCAAAGTTAATGCAAGTAGTTATATAGATATTCATACATAACGTAATTGACAAAAGTGGCAAATATGGGATTGTACCTTGGCAATTTTGGAATTAAAAAATTCTATTATATTTGATAGAATGTGTGATCAGCAACTGATTGATCTACCTGAAAAGAGTTTTAAGAAAAGTTTGGATAAACTAATTAGTTATAAATCTATAGTATGTTTTCCAGGGGAAAATCAAGGTCTTTCAAATAATTTGTCTAATACTTTTAACTGATTTTAAGGAGATAAACTACAATATTCATTTGTAAGTTTTCTTAATACTACAGTTATGGAAATATTTTGTTTGCTGAACCAGTAGCCTTACCTATTATGGCATTACTTACGGATACATCCATTATAGAAAAAAACACAGAATGACAATACTCACAATTGTGATAATTGTAAAAGTAAGTGACATAGCAGTTTGCAGAGATGAATAGAAAAATCTTCTCTCTGACATCTTTGATCAGTATTTTTTCATGATTATGGCAACCATAATGCTTCCCTTGAATTTATGAGGTTGTGTGGCACCTTGTAGAGGAATCATTATTTATTATGAAAACAGTTTAGTCTCACCAGGATGACTTCTGACAGTGTTTATGCTCTGAGAGTTTGCCTTTATACCAGAGTGCCTGGCAAAATATAAATAATGTGATGTTTACTACAGAAAAAAGAAGGGAAGGATCAATGTAATGGAGAATACAGGATAAATTGTTTCAGATCAAATGTGTGATTCTTCCTATAGCAGAAATCTTATTTTTAATAGCTTTCACAGATGTCAACATTGTGTGAGATTATTTACAGCTGTACTGAGTCTAACTTCTTATTTCATTTATTTTAGCAATGTAGACTTTGTTAGGAAAATAAAATTTAAAACTAGAATAAATTAGGGAGAATGTTATTTCATCGGGAAGAAACCATCTACATCACTTCAGATTTTGCCTTTATTCTTTTGAATGAGAGGGGTACTGATTTCCTTGTAATGAGTAAAAAAGCTATTTTGTCAGAAGAGTGCCAGAGAGGACATAATAATAAACATATATCTATTTTCTGGAATGTACTATTAATCCTGTTACAAGGAAAAATTTTCAATAATATTTTACTCCAGGTAAAATTAACATTTCAGATCTATGTGATAAGACGTTAAAATTTGTGTATATGTGGCGATGGGGTCCTTCAATTAAAAAGACAAGAAATTACAGGTAATATGAAAGACGATTACATATGTAGAAAAGGAATTGGCAAATGTTAAAAATAAACTCTAGACTGAACACAGATAAAGAATTATAGAAACAGAAAGGAGTTCTGAGTGTTTCATTTTGAGTGCAATTGAGAGAGACAGATAACACACATGAAAGAGCAGTTGAAAGATATCAAAAATAAATTGACAACTTTCAACATATGCTTGCTAGGATTTCTGAAGAAGAGAATGAAGAGAGTTTTAGAGAAATAAGATCTGAAGCACTAATGAAAGAACTGAAGACACACACAAGTACTTAGGAAGGACACTCACTTGGTGGGCAGAGCAAAACGATGAAATAAACACTCCACCAGTCATCCTACAGCAAGGATACCAATTTAACAACTATCTACATGAAAAAAACAGCTTCATAAGAACCAAAATTTAGGTGAACCCTCATAATACCTGGTTTTAACATCATATCACTAAAAGAAGCACTGAAAACCTTAAAAGATAAAAGTCTTAAATTGCCAATGCCACCCTTCCTCCACCTCACAGCAACTGTATTATGGAGAGCAGCTCCAGGCACTGGAAGAGGGAGAGCACAGTAATTGTGAGGCATTGATCTCAGTGCTGTCCTGTTAAAGCAGAAAAACTGGACCAAACTCAGATGACGCTCACTTGTGGAATGAGCACTGAAGCCAGCCTTAGACAGAGGGGAACAATTAATCATAGCAGTCAGAACCAGAGTTCCTGCAAACCTCAGCACTGTAGGCTAACTTTCTTTGGGTCTCTAAATAAACTTGAAAGGCAGTCTAGGCCACGAGGATTGCAACTCTTAAATGAATCCTGGTGCTAAACTGGGCCCAGAGACAGTGGACTGGGGGGGTACGCAACCAACTGAGACACCAGCTCCGGTGGCTTAGTGAGCACTAGCATTACCCCTTTCCTAACTCCAGACTGCACAGCTTATGGCTACAAAAGAGATCCCTTCCTTCTGCTTAAGGAGAGGAGATGGAAGAGTAGGAAAGACTTTGTCTTGCATCTTGAACACCAGCTCAGCCACAGCAGGATAGAGCATTGGTTAGAGTGATGAGGCCCTTGTTCCAGGCCCTGTCTCCTGGACAACATTTCTAGACACACCCTAAACCAGAAAGGAACCCACTACCTTGAAGGGGAGGACCCTGTTCTGGTAACATTCATCACCTGTTAACTGCAGAGCCCTTGGGAGTACTTCAATCAGAAAGAAAAGGAGATTGTTGAGCAATAAGTAATCACCTAAACATACAAAACTCATAGGTAACAGTAAGTACACAGAAAAACACAGAGTATCATAACACTATAACAGTGGTGTGTAAACTACTCTTAGCCTAAGTAGAAAGACAAAATGATAAACCAATAAAAGAAATAATAACTACAACTTTCCAAGACATAGACAGTACAATAAAACATAAGTAGAAATAATAAAAAGTTAAAAAGTGGGGGAAACAAAGTTAAGGTGTAGACTTTTTATTAGTTTTCTTTCTGCATGTTTGTTTATACAAAAAGTGTTAACTTGTTATCAGGTTAAAATGATGGGTTGAAAGATAGTATTTGCAAGCCTCATAGTAATCTCAAATAAAAAAATACAATGGATACATAAAAATTAAAAGCAAGAAACTAAATTGTGTATCACCAGAGAAAATAACCCTCACTAGAGGAAGACAGGAAGGGAAGAAGGAAGAGAAGACTGCAAAACAACCAGAAAGCAAATAACAAAATAACAGAAGTCCTCACTTATCAATAATAACATAGAATGTCAATGGACTGAACTCTGATCAAAAGACATACAAGGCTGACTGGATGAAAAAATCCAACATTGATCTGTTGCTTATAAGAAACACATTTCATCTATAAAGAAACACAAGACTAAAAATAAAGGAACAAGATATTCCATGCCAATGGAAACCAAAAAAGAGCAAGCATAGCTATACTTAAATCAGACAAAATAGATTTTGAGACAAACACTAAGAAGAGACACAGAAGGTCACTATATAATAAAGACATATAATAAATGAAAGGACTAATATCATAGGTCACAGTGACAACATGGGAACAACGTAGGTCACAGTGACAACATGGGTACTTTGTTCTGTGTTAACTGGTAATAAGACCAATGTCATTTTTCAGGAGGAAGAAAGGAATCTCAAATTGCTTCAGACTTAGAAAAACAAAGACCCAAATAAGTATATTAGAAAATTTAAGAGTAATCCGTGCTTTTCTCCAGTGGAAGGGCACAGGAAAATAAAGTATATAAAAGTTCATTAATCTAGCAAATTGCAGCAAAAGAGAAAAATATGATAAAGGAATGAAAGGGTAGTTCACCACATGAAACTTGCTGATTCCCCTTCTGGCAGCTTCAATCCTTCCCAGTTTTATAGATCATGTGATTCCACATGGCGTTATGTTCTTAACCTGGTAGCCTGTCCTGACTTTAGTTCATGGCTAGGGAATGCTTCGGCATTTTCCTATAGTCCTACTAAGGGATTCATGGTCAGTTTTCATTTCTCAAATGAATATGAAATTAAGACTAGAGAACTTGATGGAAGGCTTATATTGGTCTTTATCCAATTTTTTTTTTTCCATTTTCCACCTCTCTCACTGGGATATACGATCAAGTTCCCAGAAAATCTAATTAAATTTACATCCCTTAAAGAAGACATGTTTTGAACCTGAAATCATATCACATGATCTGATGAGTGCTAATTTCTATATGGGACTATGGCATTAAGTATTTATGGTAGAGGTGAGCACAGATCACTACTGAGACATATGGTCATTATAAATTACAGGAAGAAAATAAAAGAACATTATGCTATTAATGTGGAAGAAAGACAAAACATACCTGATTTGCAAGATGATCTATAAACTTGTTGAACCACTGGGAAACTGGTTATCCATCCCACCATACTGCATATTATTGAAATACATTTTCTCATCTATATAACTTTCATCATACTATTTACTGTTATATGACTTGACTGATAAATGAATCTCCTTTTAAACTAGCAAATTTTAAATAATTGTGTTTTGGTAGAAAATATAAATAGATCAGAAAAGTTTAGTAAAAATACTACTCAAGACAACCACTATTAACATTTTGGTACATTTTTATTTCAGTCTTTAAGTGAAAAATGTTGGCTCTCTTTTTCTTAAAACAAATTTAATATTTAATGGGTTTCTATATTATACTTGATGTCTCCACTGGCAAGCATATGGCAATCACTAAATGAATAATTGGGTGGATGTATAAATGAAGTGATAAATAAATGAATAGATACATGAATAACATTAATCAGGAAGAAAACTGTGTATTCAAATTTAGGGCTAGTTACAGAGACCCTAGTACACAAAGAATAAAGAATAAATTGTCAAGGTAGGTTATGGATGGAGAATCCAAATGTCAGGAAATAACAGAATTCATTTTACTTTACATATAACGGCCATAAATCTCAAATGCAGAATTCATGTTTTAGGGGGGGAAAATGAGTGATTTTCATGTAAGTAATAATGACATCTATTTCATCTTCCTGAATTTCAGCCCGTGGAACTACAGATAACATATGCCAGCAAAAATGGCTATAAATAGGGAGGCTCCTCATTCTGTGCTACTGTGGTTCATTTTCTATTCTATAATGACATCATTATACATCACAGAAAGGACATCTGGGCTTTTCAGATTCTTTTGGCTACAGCTTCAGACTGTAGGTAAAAGAAATTGCTGTAGAAAATTTCTCCTGCTGGTCTTAATAGTATTCGGTCAATGTTTTTCCTATAGGTCTACAAATTATACATATCAAAGCTTGGCTTCTTGTATGTGAGATTAGTTTTGGGAATTCTTTTGCTTACTGATGAAATATCAGTTAGTTTTGAAAATACACAAATAGAAATTGCAAATACTTTAGTTTTTAAACTTTCTCTTTTAAATTAAATTGTTTTTGCTAAAAAAAAGTGATTTAGATGTTTTCTTTCTGTTCTCATTCATTTTCAAATCTCTCTGTACACTTTAATAATATGAATATTTAGTAATAAACAGCACCATTTGAGTTCCTACTATGTGTCAGGTAGTGTATTAGGTGCTGACTCTTCATGTTAAATTTTCACCATAGCTTTTGAAGTTCATGACAATTAGGTAGATTGAAAGTTACAGGCTGTTTGAGGTGAAATTCAGAAATGGATCTGTCTCTACCTACAGATCCTTGCTGCAGATGCCTTGCTACAAATAAAGATGAAACATAGAAACATATTTCTTGATATCTGGACTTGATTGATAGCAATTCAGCATTCATAGACCACGTAAGAATTCAAGTGATAGCTCATTGGCTTCTCTCCTCAAAGTCATTGTGATATTATGAGAAAGGCTCTGAAAATAGGATTCAGGAGAAAAAAATTTCCAGTACTGACTCTCTGAAAAAATATTTAATAAGCATAATTATAATAGCCATAAGAATAATGTTGCCAATAGAGTTTTTACTATGAATAAATTAGGTGAGTTTGCTGGTGGTTGAATCCTTAAAGCTCAGTGAGTATAGATTAGTATACTTATGCTAAGGGCCTAGAACACTACTGTGAAATTGTAACATAAGTGATTTAATCAGTGAGTATCTCTAGTCTCATGCCGCAGTCACAGTCCTATGTCTTCCTCTATGTCATTACTGCTATTAGAAAGAAAATTAGATAAAGACATGTTTGGCCTCTAAGCAAGCCAGCATTGCTGCTGATATAAATTGTGTGTAGGTATTATCAGTGTTGAATAAATCAAAAATTGAAATTGATCACAAGACAGACTAGGACCAACGTGAGCTACATCAAATTTAATTTTAAAACATTACCATTAGTGATTAAAACTAATTATTATATAATTTGATATGAAATTATTAAACATAAAAAGCAACAAAATAACATTAGAGGAAACGATCAACAGTATAATCCAAAGGTGGCCTAGGATAGACTTGACAATTTATGTGAAAAACTTACAGGTTTTACAAGTCACCTGGGCACTGCAAACTAATATTATGTTTTGACTGTGGAAAAGCTAAGAAGTTCTTGGGAAATAGAAATATTATGGTAAATTAGAAAGTATATTTAGACTTGTTTTATCTCAATCTAAAGAGAAACATCTAAATTGCTGGTGATGTCCAGTTTGAAATACAGTAACACCTTCAGAGGCAGGGAGCTATCTACAACTGGTGGGGTTCAAGGCAAGCCAGGAAAACCATGTAAAAAGCATGAAGTTTATTTAGGAAGAAGGTTGAACTAGGTGAATTGAAGGACTGTTTCAGTTCTAAAATTATAATATTTAAATGGAAATTGCTTGAACTTCAGTTTGTTATCTGTAACGTGAGGGTTTTTTTTTTTAGAACATTTAACATATGTGTACATAATATTTTGTGGAAAAATAGTGAATATGCTTAGGCAAGTTCAAAATGACAGCACAAAATCTATGGTTTATTCACCACCAACAGTTTTCTAAATTATGCCATTATTTTGATTTTTAAAATTTATTTCACTGTGTATAGAACTTCGTACAGAGTGACATGGAATTTGTCAGAACACTAATGGAGCTTTAGGGGTTTAGAAAAAATAAGGGCTACTTTGCTGTGTTGTTTTAGAAAACAGGGAGCTAAATTTGTCTTGTTTTTTGTATATTTTGAGAATATTTGAGTTTTCTCATTGCATCAGTGAAGTAGGGAACCTCAATTTCCAGTCCTAAGCCAGATCCTGAAAGGAAAGCTGAAACAGAAGACATTCAGCCCTTCTAAAGAGGCTATAGTTTTTCTACTCCTTCAGAATGGAACAACTAAATAGGACTGGAATTCTCTAGAATAGCAGTTCTCAAAATGTGGTTCATGGGTTCCTGGGGTACTCAAGACCCTTTCATGATGTCTATTAAGTCGTAACTATTTTTATAATACTGAGGTGATATTAATCTTTTGGATTGTGTTTACATTTGTCCTGATGGTGCAAAAGCTGTGGTATGTAACACTTTTGGCACATGAATCAAGGCAGTTTCACTAAATTCTATTAGTAGGCATGGTATTCTTTGTTGGCACTGATATGGTTTGGCTCTGTGTCTCTATCCAAATTTTATGTGGAATTGTAATAACGTCCACATGTCATGGGAGGAAACTGACGGGAGATAATATAGTCATGGGGACAGTTGCTCCCATACTGTTCTCGTGGTAGTGAATAAGACTCATGACATCTGAGGGTTTTATAAATGGGACTTCCCCTGAACCAGCTCTCTTGCCGGCCACCATGTAAGATGACTCTGCTCCTCATTCACCTTCTGCCATGATTGTGAGGCATCCCTAGCCATGTGGAACTGTGAGTGAATTAAACCTCTTTTCCTTATTACCCAGTCTTGGGTATGTATTTATTATCAGTGTGAGAACAGATTAATACAACCACACATTTTCAAAAATGTCACTTTTACTTAAGAATGTTCTTTATGAAGCAGTAAAATTGCTAATTTTATTAACTCAGCCTACAGTACACCTTTTTAGATATTTGGAGTAACAAAATGGGATGGAGTGATGTTTAAAGCATTTGTGTGTGCTTTGATTTGAAAGCAATAGGTTGGTGTAAAAGTTATCGTGGTTTTTGCCATTAAAAATAATAGCATTACTTTTGCATGAACCTAATAACATAGCCACTTTTTCGTGAAACTTAAAAGTTCCATTTTGAAAGATCAACTAACAAGCTATGGTTCTTCAAACTTGGATATTTGACAGATATTTTCTCAGAAACAAATGAGTTGTCACTCAAGTTTTCAAGTGAAAATTAGAAGAATTTTTAAAACCTTGGATCAGATATGTGATCATGATTTTTCCAATACTTAAAAGACTTTTCTGATATCATTGGTGATTTTTTTGATATTATATAATAAAATCTGCCAACATTGTGAAGGTCTGCATAACTCGGTGAAGCAACATTTTCCAGATGATCATCTTATGATTGTTACAAAATCATTTATGTGTAAAAGATCCATTCAGAGTGTAAGAAAAGCCCAATGGATTTTAATGTCATAGAGTTGCAAAATTAACTGATGTATTTTCAGATTACTTATTGCAACTTAGCTTTACAAAAGTACCATTTGAGTTTTGATGTAGTATCAAAGGAAGAAATCCACAAATACCTGAAAATGTTATTAAAATACTCCTGCCTTTCCTACTACCTATATATGTGAGCCCTGATTTTATTCATATACTTCAACCAAAAAAATGCTTAACATTTGATTGAATGCAGCAGCCAATATGAGAATTCAGTGTCTCTTATTAAATGGAATGTTAAAGGGATTTGCAAAATGATACTCCTTCACTCTTTTTTTGGTGAAATATAGTTATTTCTGTAAAATATTTTATTTGTGCTAACATGGAATAAATATATTTTTAAATGAAAAAATATTTTAAATATTTCTCAGTTTTAATCTGTGCTACTGTAAATATGGATAGATATAACCTAAAATAAGAAATTTTAAAAAGTTTCCTCAATAATTTTAGGTGTAAAGAAGCTAGAAGCCAAAAGGTTTCAGAACTGTTGCTCAAGAATACCCTGGAGCTGCAAATAGACAATTCTATCAGCACCTTTTTTTCTTTCTTTTTTTTTTTTTTTTTTAGCATTGACTCTACTTGCCCTGATACAGCCTTTTCTTGACTTTGTTCCTGGCCTTAAAATGAGATGTTAAAGTTGAGGGTTTGATCACCATTAAAGCTTCTCTAAGTTGCCTTCAAATCTATGAACTTTACTGTCCTGACTAAATCCTCCTTGAGAAATTACAGCTTGTGGGATTTTGAAAGTCCTTTCAGCTTCCCTTGGACTTGGACTTGAAGTAGTTCACTTCAGCAGTTGCATTTCTAATGTCTCTTTGTCCCATCTTGGTAATTCTCACTATATTTCAAACTTTTAAAAATTATTATACTTATTATGGTGATCTTTAATCAGTGATCTTTGATGTTAGTATTGGAATTGTTTTGGAGTGTCACAAAGCATGACAATGATGGCGAACGTAATTGATAAAGGTTGTGTGTGTTCTGACTGCTCCACTGATTGGCAGTTCGCTAATCTCTCTCCCTCTCCTCAGGCTTTCCTATTCCCTGAGATATAACAATATTGAAAATAGGCCAGTAAATCAACCTACAATGGCCTCCAAGTGTCAAGTGAAAGAAAGAGTCTCATATCTCTCACTTTAAATCAAAAGCTAGAAATAATGAAGCTTAGTGAATAGACATGTTGGAAGCCAAGACAGGTGGAAACCTAGGCCTTTTGCACCAAACAGGTAGCCAAATTATGAATATAAAATGAAAGTTCTTGAAAGAAATTAAAAATGTTACTCCAGTGAATACATGAATGATGAGAAAGTGAAACATCCCTATTGCTAATAGGGAGAAACATTTATTGGTCTGAATAGAAGGTCAAACAACCCAAAATGTTCCTTTAAATCAAAGCCTAATCCAGAATAAGTCCCTAACTCTCTTCATTCTACGAAGGCTCAGAGAGGTGAGAAAGTGGCAAAGAAAAAGTTGGAAGCTGGCAGAAGTTGGTTCATGAGGTTTAAAGAAAGAAGCTGTCTTCGTAACATTAAAGTGCTAGGTGAAGCAAGTGCTGATGGAGAAGCTGCAGCAAGTTATTCGGAAGATCTAAGATCATTGATGGAGGTGGCAAAACAACAGATTGTCCATAAAATGAAATGGTCTTTCACTGGGGAAAAAATGCCAGCTAAAACTTTCCTAGCTAGAGAGGAGACGTCAATGTCTAGCTTCAAAGCTTAAAAAGACAGGCTGATTCTTGTTAGGGGCTAATGTAGCTGGAGCCACATTATGTAATGTAAATGGAAGCCAATGCTTATTTTCCATTCTGAAAATCCTAGAGCCCTCAGAAGTATGCCAAATCCACTATGCCTATTTTCTATAATTGGAACAGTAAAACATGGGTTACAGTACATCTGTTTACAGCATGATTTACCAAATATTTTAAGCCCACAATTGAGACCAACTGGTAGAGTCCTTTCAAAATATTACTGCTCATTGATGACGAACCTGGTCACCCAGGAGCTCTGATGGAGCTGTACATGGAGATTAATGTTGTTTTCATGCTTCCTAGCACAATACTCATTCTGCAGCTATGGACCAAGAAGTAACTTAGAATTTCAAGTCCTATTATTAAAGAAATACATTTTGTAAGGCTATAGCTGCTGTAGATAGTGATTTCTCTGATGGATCTGGGCAAATTACATTGAAACTTTGTGGAAAAATTTCAGCATTCTAGAGGCCATTAAGCATATGTGTGATTATTGGGAGGTGGTCCAAACATCAACATTAAAAGGATTTTGGAAGAAATTTGTTCCAATCCACATGGATGACTTTGAGGAGTTCAAGATGTCAGCAAAGGAAGTCACTGCAGATGACTTGGTGGAAATAGCAAGAGAACTACAATTAAAAGTAGAGCTTGAAGATGTGATTAAGGTTCTGTAATCTCATAGTAAAACTTTAACCTATGAGGAGTCGCTCCTTATGGATGAATGAAGTGGTTTCTTGAGGTGAAATCTACTCCTGATGAAGGGGCTGTGAATATTGGTAAAATGACAACAAAGGATTTGGAGTATTATTAAACTTAGTTTCAAAAAGAAGTGACAGGGTATGAGAGTTGGAAAGAAGTTCTGCTGTGCATAAAGTGCTATCAAACAGCACCACATGCTACGAAGAGATCTTCCATGAAAGGACTCGATCAATGTAGAAAATTTTATTATTGTGTTTGTAAAAATTGATATATATCATATTTACACCTATTGTGGAAGAAAATATGATATTTTGACATGTACATTGAAATCGTGTAATCATCAAATCAGGATAATTGGGAAATCCATTAACTCAAAGTTTTATTTTTTGTATGTGTGTGAGGAAAATTACTAATCTTCTCTTCTAGATATTTTGAAATATACAATAAATTATTAGCTATAATTTCTCTAATATAGAATATTAGAACTTATTCCTTCTATTTTACTGTATTTTTGTACCCTTTAACCAACTTATCTTCATTCCCCATTCCTCATCACTTGCCTTTCCCAGCCTCTGGTAAACATCATTCCTCTCTGTACCTCCATGAGGTCCACCTTCTAGCTCCCACATGAGAATGTGCAATATTTGTCTTTCTGTGGTTGACTTCCCTTAGCATAATAACCTCTAATCTCTTTCCATCTGTGTTCCTAAAAATGACATGATTTTATTTATTTTTGTGGTTGAATAGTTTTCCATTCTGTACACCTGTCACATTTTCTTTTTTCATAATTTTTTTTATTTTTTGGGGATATGTAGTAGCTGTATATATTTATGGTTCTGTGAGATCTTTTTTTGAGATGGAGTTTAGCTTTTATTGCCTAGGGTGGAGTACAATGGTGTGATCTTCGCTCACTGCAACCTCCACCTCCTAGGTTCAAGCAATTCTCCTGCCTCAGCCTCCCACGTAGCTGGGATTACAGACATGTGCCATCATGTCTGGCTAATTTTGTATTTTTAGTAGAGATGGGATTTCACTATGTTGGTCAGGCTGGTCTCGAACTCCTGACCTTAATTGATCCACCCACCTTAGCCCCCCAAAGTGCTGGGATTAGAGTCGTGAGCCACTGCACCTGGTCTGAGATGTTTCAGTGCATAATAATCACATCATGGAGAATGGGGTATCCATCCCCTCAAGCATTTATCCCTGTGTTACAAGCAATCCAATTATTCTTTCAGTTATCTTAAAATATACAATTAAATTATTATTGACTGTAGTCATCCTGTTGTGCTATCAAATAGTAGGTCTTACTGATTCTTTCTAATTTTTTTTGGTACCCATTAATCATCCCTACCTGCTTCCCATGTCATTATCCTTCCCTGTCACATTTTCTTTGACCCTTCATCCATTGATAGACATTTGGTTGATTCTACATTTCGGCTATTGTGAATAGTGCTGCAGTAAACACAGGAGTGCAGATATCTCTTCAATATGGTGATTTTCTTTCTTTTGGATATACACTCCTCAGTGAGATTGCTTAATCATATGGTAGCTCTAATTTTAGTTGATCGAGGAAACTTCATACTGTTTTCCTTAATGGCTGTAATATTTTACAACCCTGTAAACAATGTTTGAGCCTTCCCTTTTCTCTGTATCCTAGCCAACATTTGTTATTTTTTGTATTGTTGATAATGACCACTGTAACTGGAATGAGATGATATCTCATTGTGGTTTTGACTGGCATTTCCTTGATGATGAATGATGATGAATATTTTTTTCATATACCTGTTAGCCCTTTGTGTGTATTCATTTGAGAAATATCGGTGAAAGCTTTTGTCATTTAAAAATTAGATTATTTCTATTGAGTTGTCTGAATTTCTTGAGTTCTGGTTATTAATCCCTTGTTGGATGGATAATTTGCAAATATTTTCTCCCATTTGGCAGGTTGTCTCTTCAGTTTGCTGGTTGTTTCTTTTCTGTGGAGAAGGTTTCTGGCTTAATATAATTCTATTTGTCTACTTTTTAAATTTTGTTGCCTGTGCTTTTGAGGTCTTTCCCAAAATATTTTTTGCCCAGACAAATGTCCTATAGCATTTCCCCAACATTTTCTTTTAGTAGCTTTATAGCTGCAACCCTTATATTTGTCTTTAATCGTTCTACATTTATTTTTGTACGTGGTGAAAGACAAGGATTTCCTTTTGTTCTTTTGTGTATGGATATCCCGTTACCCAGCAGCATTATATTAAAGAGACTGTCCTTTCCCCACTGTATGTTGTTGGCACCTTCATGAAAAATGAGTTATATGTAAGTGAGTGGATTTACTTCTGGGTTATTTATTTCTGTTTCATTGGTCTATGAGTCTGCCATTATTATACTGTTTTGGTTACTGTACCTTTGTAGTGTAGTTTGAAATCAGGCAGTGTGATGGATGCCTTCAGCTTTGTTTTTTGCCTCATTATTGCTACAGGTATTTGAGGTCTTTTGTGTTTCCATATACATTTCAGGATTTCTTTTCTATTTGTGTAAAGAATGTCATTGGCATTTGGATGAACATTGCATTGAATCTATAGATCACTTGTGGTAGTATAGACATTTAACAATATTAATTTTTCCAATTCATGAAAGTAAGATATCTTTCCATTTTTGTATTCAGTTTTCTTCAGCAGTGGTTTATAAATTTTCTTGTAGACATCTTTTACTCCTTTACTTAAATTAAGTCTTAAGTATTTTGTTTCTTTGTAGTTATTATAAGTCAGCTTGTTTTCTTTTTAAAATATATTTTTATTTTAAATTTTTGTTGATACATAGTAGGTATATAAATTTATGGGGCATATAAGATATTTTGGTACATGTATGCAACACATAATAATCACATGAAAAATTGGGTATCCATCTGGTTAAGCATTTATCCTTTCTGTTACAAATAGTCTAATTATACTCTTTTAGTTATTTTAAAATGTACAATAGATTATTATTCACTATAGTCCCCTGTGGTGCTATTAAATATTAGGTGCTTTTTTTTTCTAACTATTATTTTTGTATTCCTTAACCATCCCCACCCCCACTACTTTTCTCAGCCTCTGGTAATCATCCTTCTATTCTCTGTCTCCATGAGCTCAATTATTTTGATTTTTAGATCCCACAAATAAGTGAGAACATGTGATGTTTGTCTTTCTGTGCCTGCCTTATTTTGATTAACATAAAGACTTCCAATTCTATCCATGTTTTCATAAATGACAGTATCTTATTCTTTTTTATGACTGAATAGTACTCCACTGTGTATATGTACCGCATTTTCTTTATTCATTCATCTGTTGATGGACATTAAGGCAGCTTCCAAATCTTAGCTATTGTAAACAGTACTGCAACAAGCAAAAGTGCAGATATATCGACATAATTACTTCTTTTTTTTTTTTTTTTTTTTGAGATGGAGACTCACTCTTGTCACCAGGCTGGAGTGTGGGGTGCCATCTTGGCTCACTGCAGCCTCTAACTCCCTGGTTCAAGTAATTCTCCTGCCTCAACCTCCCAAACAGCTGGGATTACAGGCATGCGGCCCCACACCAGCTAATTTTTATATTTTTAGTAGAGACAGAGTTTCACCATGTTGGACAGGCTGGTCTCGATCTCCTGACCTCACGATCTGCCTCCTTCAGCCTCCCAAAGTGCTGGGATTACAGGCATGAACCACCATGCCCAACCATGACTTCTTTTCTGTTGGGTGTATACCTAGTAGTGGGATTACTAAATCATATGGTAGCTTTATTTTTATTTTTTTTTTGAGGAACCTCCAAATTGTTCTCCATAGTAGTTGTGCTAATTTATATTCTCATCAACAATGTACAATATTTTTCTTCACATCCTCGCCAACATTTATTATTGCCTGACTTTTGGATAAAAGACATTTTAACTGGGGGAAGATTATATCTCACTGTAGTTTTGATTTACATTTATTTCATGATCAATGATGTTGAGTACATTTTATTTACCTGCTTCCCATTTATATGTCTTCTTTTGAGAAATATCTATTCAAATCTTTTGCCCATTTTTATAATCAGATTAGACATTTTTCCTATACAGTTGTTTGTGCTCCTTATACATTCTGATTATTAATCCCTTGTCACACGAACAGTTTGCATATCTTTTCTCCCATTCTGTGAGTTGTTTATTCACTTTGTTGATTGTTTCCTTAGCTGTGCAGAAGCTTTTTAACTTGATGTGAATCCCCTTTGTCTATTTTTGCTTTGGTGGCCTGTGTTTGTGGGACATAATTTAAAGAAATTGCCTAGCCCAGTGTCCTGGAGAGTTTCCCCAATGTTTTCTTGTAGTAGTTTCATAGTTTGTGGTCTTAGTTTTAAGTCTTTAATGCATTTCGATTTTTATTTTACTATATGGTGAGAGATAGGAGTCTAGTTTCATTCTTCTGCATATAGATGTCCAGTTTTTCTGGCATCATTTATTTATGAGGCTTTTTTCCCCAATGCATGTTCTTGGCAACTTGGTCAAAAATGAGTTCACTGTAGGTGAGATTACATTAATTGTAGGGTCCCCTCTGGATCTGCTTTGGAACAGACATCAGCAAGCTCATTAGAGAGTTGCAGACTCCAGGGCTGTAAGATATGGATGAGTCTTCCTCTGGATTCTGGTGTGAGCAGCTCTGAGCTGGAACCCCAGTTGATGGGGGCTGGAGCTAAGATATAGGGCAACTTTCAGATTCACTGCTGAGACCAATGGTAGTGGGCAAATGAGCCTTTCTGCCAAACTACTACTGTGCACAATTCTTTCTGGACCTCTTAGCAGATGGTTTTGGTTACAGGCTCAGGGCCAAACAGTGCTGTAATCAAGCCTCTTATGGGACTAGACCTTTCTTGGCTTGAACCCAAGAGAAAGCTCAGTGAATCAGCGAACTGGGTTTCAGTTTGTACTCTCAAAATGACACTCCAATGTCGGGCTTCACTAGAGTTTCACAAACTCCTACTTGAATCCTGAGGCTCTCAGAGAGACATTTTTGATAATAGATGGCTGCAGAGTTCTTGTTTTTTATAAAGGGATATGAACAGGTTACCTTCTATTCTGCCATTTGGGTGATGTTGCATTGTCGTCTTAATTTAATAAATTGCCCCTGGCACCCTAACCTTCAGCCACTACTCACCTTAATCAGCCAGCAGACATCAACATGGAGACAAAACCCTCTTTAATAATAAAGCATTTTTAATTAAGATATATACTTGGTTTTTAGACATAATGCTACTTTATACTTAATAGACTACAATATAATATAAACAGAATTTTTTATGCCCTGGAAAACCCAAAACTTGTGTGACTTGTTTTATTGCAAAATTCATTTTATTGTAGTGGTCTGGAGTTAAACTCACAAAATCTCTGAGGTAGGTTGTTAATATGACCCATATTTAGTTTCTCTCTCTTTCTTCCCATTTTTACAGCAAGTTGAAATCTCATCCATCCTCTTATTTCACATGCCATATCTTCAGTCTTTAATGTTGTCTTTTGCTCTTCCTTGTGTTACTGTGATTGCTTTTTGTATATCTTTGTAGTGAAAAATGTAACCTAGACGCGGGTTTACTTTGTGTGCCACTCTTTCTTTTTAGGCTAACCTTAAGTAGCAGGTCTCCAGATTTCTTGGTTTCCACCTCTTGGCTAGTCTCTTACTACCACAATGTAGGAATCATAAAGTAACATAACATTTAGTTAACATTTCATGGTGTTAAAGTTCTATCTTCTGCTCTATAATACAAACCTCCACTGAGGTATGAGTATATCCTAGAGCACAAAAAGAAAATTACATTAATTGTATTTTAATATATTATTCTACCACCCTGGTGTAGAACACATGCTCAAAAAATGCTCACTGAAGGGAGGAATTTAATAGAGTTTAATTGATCTTGTAAATATGTCTTTTAGAAATTTGGTCTGATCCAACATCATACTGCTTGGGCAAAAGCTAAAGCCATTACCCTTGAGAACTGGAACAACACAAGGAAGCCTACTCTTACCACTTCTATTCAACATAGTACTAGCCAGAGCAATGAGCCAAGAGAAAGAAATAAAAGGCATCCAAATAGGAAAAAAAGTCAAACTATTTCTGCCGATGATGTAATTCTATACCTAGAAAATCCTGACGACTCTTTCAAAAGGCTCCTAGAACTGACAAACTACTTCAGTAAAGTTTTAGGGTACAAAATCAATCTACAAAAATTAGTATCATTTCTTGTTTACACAAAAGGATTCTAGCTGAGAGCCAAATCAAGAACACAATCATATTTACGATAGCCACAAAAAATGAAATACCTAAGAATGCAGCTAACCAAAAAGCTGAAAGCTCTCTACATGGAAAACTATAAAACACTGCTGAAAAAAATCAGAGCTTACACAAATAAATGGAAAAATATCCCATACTTAGTGATTGGAAGACTCAATATTGTTCAAATGGCCAGCCTGTTCAAATTAATTTACAGATTCAATGCTATTCCTATCAAACTACCAACATCATTTTTCACAGAAATAGAAAAAACTGTTCTGAATTTTATATAGAACCAAAAAAGAATCTGAATAGCCAAAGTAATCCTAAGCCAACAAAAAATGTGGGCCAGAGATGTCATATTATATATCAAACTATACTGCAAGCCTACAGTAACCAAAACAGCATAGGACTGGTACAAAAACAGTCACGTAGATCAATGGAACAGAATAGAGAACAGAAAAATAAAGCCACATACCTACAGTCATCTGATCTTTGACAAAGTCAACAAAAATAAGCAATGGAGAAAGGGCTCACTAGTCAATAAATGGTGATAGGATAACTGGCTAGTTATATGCAGAAAAATGAAACTGGACCCCTATCTTTCACCATATACAAAAATTAACTCAGGATCAACTAACGCTGTAAATGCAGGGTCTCAAACAAAAAATCCTAGGAGGAAAGATATAGGAAATACCCTCTTCAACATTGGCTTTGGCAAATATTTTGTGACTAAGTCCCCAAAAGCAATTGCAACAACAACAACAAAATTGAGAATGGGGCCTAATTAGATAGCTTCTGCACAGCAAAAGAAATTGTAAATGAGTGAACAGACAACCCACAGAATGGAAAAAGTATTTGCAAAGTATGAATTTGCACAGGTCTGATATCCAGAATATATAAGAAACTGCAGTCAACAAGCAAAAGCCAAATAATGTCCAATTAAACATGGGCAAAGGACATGAGCAGACACTTTTAAAAATAAGACGTACAAGCGACCAACACACATATCAAAAAATGCTCATCATCACTAATCATCAGAGAAATGCAAACCAAAACCACAATGAGATATACATCTCATATCACTCAGAATGAGAATCATTAAAAAGTCAAAAAAAATGCTGGGGAGGCTGCAGAGAAAATACACACCATGAGTGAGAATGCAAATTAGTTCAGCCCCTGTGGAAAGCAATTTTGAAACTTCTCAAAGAACTTAAGAACTGTTCAAACCAGAAATCCCATTACTGACTATATGCCCAAAGGAATATAAATTATTTTACCAAAACGATACATGCTCTTGCATGTTCATCACAGCACTATTCACAATAGCAAAAAAAGAGAGTAAACCTACCTGCCCATCAACAGTGGATTGGAATCAGAAAATGTAGTGTGTGTATACACATACATACACACACACACACATACACGCACACCCCATGGAATAATATGCAGTCATAAAAAAGAACAAAATTACGTTTTTTGCGGCAACATGGATGCAGCTGGAGGCTATTAAGCAAATTACATGGAAACAGAAAACCAAAGGCTTTATGTTCTCGTTTAAAAGGGGAGGTAAAAACTGAGTACACATTGCAGTAAAGATGGCAACAGTAGACCCTGAGATCTACTGAGAAGAAAGAAAGGGAAGTGGGTGTGAATTGGAAAACTACTTATTCAGTATTATGCTCATGACCTGGGTCATGGGATCATCTATGCTCTGTACCTCAGAAAACCATGTAACTCAATACACTCATGTAAAAAACCTACACATGTACCCTCTGAATCCAAATTAAATGTTGGAAAAGAATAAATTTGGTCTGAGATATTAATTTTAAAATTATTTTTAGTTATGTAACTAATGTGAATATGTCCTCACTTTAAGAACTTAGGAAAAGGAATAATAACTTCCTTTGATTATCTTTTCTATCTTTGTTCTTATTATTTCTTGCCTTATTATATTAGGCAAAAACACAACTACAGTGTTGAATAGTAGCACTGGTACACGATATCTGACATCTTTTAATGGATGCTAACTTAATGAGAAATGTCCTAAAATTTCATCAAGATGTTGAAGTAGCTTTTGATTGGATATATTCTTGATTACATTTGCTAAAGTTATAAATGAGTGTTATATTTTATTAAATGTACTTTTTCATGTATTGATATGATTAGTAATTTTTTTTTTTTTTTTTTTTTTTGGCTAGAGGCTGGGAGATTGAGGCTGCTTGAGGAGGACTGCTTGAGGCTGGGAGATTGAGGCTGCAATGATCCATGGTAGCACCACTGTTCTCTAGCCTGAGTGACAGAGCGTCTCAAAAAAAAGGTAGATTTATTTAATTTATTTATTTATATTTTATTATACTTTAAGGTCTGGGATACATGTGCAGATCGTGCAGGATTGTTACATAGGTATACATATGCCATGGTGGTTTGCTGCATCCATCCCTCTGTCACCTACATTAGGTATTTCTCCTAATGTTATCCGCCCTCTGCTATCCCTCCCCTAGCCCCCCACCCCTCAACAGGCCCCAGTGTGTGATGTTCCCCTCCCTGTGTCCATGTGTTCTCATTGTTCAACACTCACTTATGAGTGAGAACATGTGGTGTTGGGTTTTCTGTTCTTGTGTTAGTTTGCTGAGAATGATGGTTTCCAGCTTCATCCATGTCCCTGCAAAGGACGTGAACTCATCTTTTTTTTATGGCTGCATAGTATTCCATGGTGTATATGTGCCACATTTTCTTTATGCAGTCTATCATTAATGGGCATTTGGGTTGGTCCCAAGTATTTGCTGTTATAAACAGTGCCACAATGAACATATGTGTGCATGTGTCTTTATAGTAGAATGATCTATAATCCTTTGGGTATATACCCAGTAATGAAATTGCTGGGTCCAATGGTATTTATATTTCTAGAACCTTGAGGAATCACCACAGTGTCTTCCACAATGGTTGAACTAATTCACACTCCCACCAACAATGTAAAAGTGTTCCTATTTCTCCACATCCTCTCCAGCATCTGTTGTCTCCAGATTTTTAATGATCACCATTTTAACTGGCGTGAGATGGTATCTCAATGTAGTTTTGATTTGTATTTCTCTAATGACCAGTGATGGAGAGTGTGTTTTTCTGTTAATTTGTTAATATAGTAACTTACAATAGATGAATTGTCTAATTTATCCCTTCTTCACTTTTCTATGTGAAGTCCTACTTTGATACAATTAATTATTCTATTATATACTTCTGAATTTAGTTGGAAGTTTCAAGAGTTAAAATTTTTCTGCTGTTGCTTAACTAGCCCCATAATTGTGTAAGGTCAAATCTTTATAATCTCTTATTATGTATGACTCCTAGGAGGTCTGCTTCTCCGATTGTTCGCCGAGTAATACAATTATTCTCCGTCTGTCTTTATACAATGCCCCATTAACAAAAGGAATGCAATCACTGTGCTCCATATCACTTGCACTACAGTGACTTTGTTAGAGTCAACAACCCTGGTAATTTATGGAGCTAGGACTTAAGTCCACTATTTCTGAGTCTGTGTTCTTTCAGCAGGATTATGTTGTTTTCTTTAAATTGAGGGAAATCAGAAGTGTGTCAGCTCATTAAAAAGCCTTTCCTAAACATTTCCTTCCATGATGTGCTAATGGTAATAACTATTTTATCAATGACATGGTTTCTGAGACAACCAACGAGTATTTTTATTTTTTGGATTGCCCTGATGACCTAACTGTTGTCTAGTGTCATCATAGCTATGTCAAAAATGGCCAGTATGAAAGCAAAGTGAACACTTTGTTCTGCTCCCATCATAAATAAAGATGTATGTTATGTCTCAGAATGAGATAAACCAAAAATAACGGGGTCACCCTATCTAATTCTGGTCCCTAAAATAAATGAAACCTTGGGCATTTCCTCTAAATTACTCAATCTCTAGCAAAATAACTATACCATGGACTTTTGCAGAGTTGATTTCTAGAGATTTGTAACATCATTTGTGGATATGATAATTATGTGAGAAAGTTGTTGTTTACTACAAATAGATTGGTGCAAACTGTGATAATTTCACAGTTTTTTCCCCTTAAATTTATGTTGTGTTTTTAATTTCACAAGCTACTCTTTCTGAAGTCTGACTCCCCTGCCAACATTTTTGAAAGTAATTCTCATTTCTAAATGCTTTGATCTTTGAGTCTTCATCTCATACCCGTATGTTTTTGTGTTTCCTATGAGAGAAGTGCTCATGATGATAGTGGGGGAAGTAAAAATAATAGTAGTGTTTTTCATTTACATTGAGTCTATATATCACAGAATAATATACAAATTTGTCTACTGACAATGCATAATACATTAGTAGATACAGCCTTGGGAATTGATACTCTAACATAAATTTGGTGGGGGTATGAGGAGGAAAGATAGGACCAGGATGAAATCTGAAATGTCTAGTTTATTGCACATGCCTTCATAGCGTTTAAATTGAGACCAACCTGGGCAGCACGGTGAAACTCCATCTTTAGGGAACATACAACCATTAGCCCAGCATGGTGGCACATGCCTATAGTCTCAGCTTCTCAGGAAGCTGAAGTGGAAGGATAACTTGAGCCTAGAAGGTCAAGGCTGCAGTGAGCCATGATTATGCCACTGTACTCCAGCCTGGATGACAGAGCAAGACCCTGTTTCAAAAAAAAAAAAATAGTAGTTTTTATTGTCATATTGCCTGAGTTTAAATTTGAATTTTCCAACTTAGTATCTATGAAATTTTAAACAGTTTACATGATAAAAAGTTATTTAAATGTTCTATGGCTCAGTTTCCTTGTTTACTAACCAGGGAAAATAACAGTATCTACTTTCCAGTGTTGCAGTGAAGATTAAATGAAATGTAAACATTCAGTGTAGCACAGAGCCTGATACATAATAAATGCTCAATAAATTTTATTTATAATTAAGTTTTCTGGTATTTTGGAGATAATTTCCATCTGATTGAACTTACTTCTTGCAAAGGGGTGAAGATCAGTCTAGTTACTAGATCAGAAGTGTTAACCACACAGCTACTGCCAAAAAAATATTCAGGGATATTAGAAAGTAAAATGCTGTGAAAACAAGCATTAAATTTTAGTCCAATCGACCAGAGGCAGGATCAAACTTGAGATGGAGAACAATCTAGTGAATCAGACAGTCATGGGTTGGAAAGAAGAGTTGATTGGGAGAAAAAGAAAGGAGGGTGTGTAGAAAATATGAGATCATTCTAACTTTTGCCTTTTTGGATGATGGTGTATGATTTGTGAATTATCCAGCTGCTTTGTGAAGTAGAGGCAATATAGTAGAGGCAATGTAAATTGACACTAGTTTGAAGAAGTCTTTTTTTTTTCTTCTTCTTCAACTTTTTAGATTCAAGAGATATACATGCAGGTTTGTTACCTGAGTATATTGCATGATGCTGAGGTTTGGGATACAAATTATCTCATCACCCAGGTACTAAGCATAGTATCCAATAGTTAGCTTTTAACCCTTGTCTCCCTCCCTCCCACCTCAAGTGGTCCCCCATGTCTACTGTTGCCATCTTTGTCTATGAATACCCAATGTTTAGCTCCCATTTGTAAGTGAGAACACTTGGTATTTGGTTTTCTTTTTCTATGTTAATTTGCTTAGGATAATGGTCTCCAGCTGCATTCATTTTGCTACAAAGAACATGATTTTTTCTTTTTTATGGCTGTGTAGTATTCCATTGTGTATATGTACTACATTTTCTGTATCCAGTCCACCACTGATGGGTACCTAGGTTGACTCTATGTCTTTGCTGTTTGAACAGTGCTGCGATGAACATGCAAGTGCATATGTCTTTTTGGTAGAAAGATTTGTTTTTCTTTTGGAAATATACCCAGTAAAGAATTGCTGGGTTGAATGATAGTTTAAGTTTTTTGAGAAATCTCCATCATTTGGAGAATTCTTTTATGGGTGATGGAAATCCTCACATTGGTAAGACATGGTAAGAAATTAGTATTGAGCAATTGTACTTTACATAAAGTATTTCATCTTCATTACAAACTTATGTGTTATATATTTGTATTCTCAGTTTTGTAGATGAAAAAACCATGGCTCAATGGGTGGGGGAAGGAATGTGTTTGTCATGGCTTTTTTTATTGTATGTGACCAAAACCCAGTTTGAACTTGCTTAGGCAAGATGGGGAATTAGTTGCCATTAACACCCGAGTCATGGAAAGGGAAGGGGCAACTCTTGTATCAGAGTTTTCTGAAACAGAAAAGAGTAGTGATAAAAGTCCCTATTCTCTTACTGGATCTCCTTGCATTTTTCTGAATATCAGCTTCATTCCTTTACATTGCTTTTTGCCATATGGCTGAAGACATGTTCCTAGAAGCTCTTTCTCTCACAGTTTTGCAATTCAAGAGACATAAGCAATAACTCTGAGTAGTCTAGTATGGGCCATATGCCCATTCCTGGACCACTAATAGGTAGGGAATTGGGTACTAACACTGGTCACCTCTACTATAGAAGTAAGTTTCAAGTGAGAAGAGAAAGATTCTCCTCAGGTACCTTAATAATTTCAAATTGAAAAGAGTGGAGGGACTGGGAAAGCAAAATCCATGCTTGATTACTCTGGGTAAATTATTCAAGGTCTCACACACTCTGTAAATGATGGAACTGGGGTTAGAACAAGTTCTGCCTGTCTGTTTGCAAAGCCTTTACTATTTTCTGATCTGCCTCCATTGATATAGTTAATGCCCAGCATAGGCAAGGTGTATCAGGATTCTGGGTGAGATGTTGAGGGGATAGTAATAGAATCTTCATACTATGGTTTTTACCATCAAAAATGATGTTTTCCTCCCTCCAACTTCTATAACAATGATACTGCATCTACTGTAATACTTGTCACTTGTTACTCCTTGTCGTTTATTTACAATGCAGTGTGCATGAATTGGTTGTGAGTCCTTACTCTCTCTCTTATTGAATGGACAGCTTCTGGAGGAGGGGGATTCTGTCACGTAGCACCTGGCATAGCCCCTTGATCTTATTTAGTGCCTCATAAATATTTTCTGTTAGATTAGTCTTCCCAAAACAGGTGGAATAGTGGTTTCAGGTAGCTATCACTTACTTGTTTACTTTTAGTGACATGTTTATTGAAATATAATGTACATACAGAAGAATGTACAAATTATAACTATATAGCTCAATGTAGTCTCACAAATTGGAAAACATCTATGTAGCCAGCCTAGACTGAAAAGAAATAGTTAGTACCTCCAGAAGCCCCTTCATGTCCTTTGCTATTATTCTCTCCAGGAGAAGTGATTATAAGATGCTTATTGTTTTAAATAACTTCTAACAAGGGTGTTATGTCTTTTAAAATATGTTCTTTAAAAAATATAAAATCCCTATTGCAGTGCTTTCAAAAGACCCTTAACATGTAACCTTTTCACGCTTTGTCTCACAAGAATCTAAAACTGTTAACAGGGTAGAATCTAGCAAGAAATAAAAACCTAATGAGATGTTCAGCCACAGATGCTCTTGTGAAAGAATTTTAAAGTTGTACAGATCATATAACTCCTGGAATTGGCTTTCATACAGACTAAGCATTTTCTGGTCTGTTTCTGAGGTCAGTAGTGGCCCACAGAAAAGCATTCACCTATGTTTTATCTGATTGGATGAAACTTTGTCATTTTATTTTTTGGTGTCTTCCAGTGATACCTGATTTTCTTTGTTCTAGCAAATACCTTTGCTTATGGGGTATCTGGCACTTTGTGTACAAAATAGCATCTGGCTCTCTTTATCTTCAGCTTTTCTCTCTTCAGCAAGACACCCAGGCAGCTTACTTTCTCATATAGCTATCCTTGGAAGTCTTGATTTTGTTCATATATTATAAATATTTCTTTTGTCATTAGGTTGAAATCAGGTAATTCTGCTTAATCCACAGTTCCAATGCAAACAGAAAAGCCAAATACTATCTGATTTTTTTGTATTTTATTTTGTCTTCAAGTTAGTAGGACCCTTAGGTCTTACTTAATGTTTGCCTAGTATTTGATTTTAAATATTGTTTTCTGGGCAATTTAATTGTTAAAAAGTAGCTTTGTGTTTGTTTAGTTTGCACATCACTCTTGCCTCATGCAAATTAAGTAGTGAGGACTCCAAATGATGGGAACCATAAACATTAGAAAATGTGTTCCAGATTCTTATGGCTTCAGAGATGAATGTGGCATTGTGTTACATTTTTACTTCCAGAAAATAGAAACCTAAAGACATTAGACATGTTGTGTTGAGTTATTTTGCGTAGCTTAATTCCTGTGCAGTGGGTTTTACTCTTGCTATTCTACAACATCTTGAATGGAATTCTTTAATTTTTGCTTCATTTTGTCTTCAGATATCTCTCTAGTTTTATTAATGAATATTTTACCTTAACCACTGTGATGGTTAATTTTAGGTGTCAGAGAACTGATAAAGCATTATTTTCTGGTGTGTCTGTGAGGGCGTTTCCAGTGGAGATTGGCATGTGAATCTGATTATACTAAGTGAGATTTTTCTCTCAGTGTGCATGGGTACCATATAATTGGCTGGGGGCTCGAATAAAAACAGAAAAGGTGAATTATTCTCTTTCTCCTGGAGCTGTGATACATTATTTAGTTCTTACTTTCAATGTCTACTAACTGATAATAATAGTAGCTACTAGGATCTTGCTCATATGAATCTAAGTTCAAGAGGCTGAAGTATACTTGCATCAACTTAGGCTCCCCATGTCTGCACTGATGTGTGCAATCCCAACTCAACTACTCATTTTGCCCTTTCCCTAGGGCAACCGTGATCACCTTTTTCTTTTCCTTAGTCCTGATTGATTTCACCAGAAATTAAATTTGGGCAGTTCCTTGGGTCTGTGATGATGTCTAAGAAAAGCAGTAGTTCTTGGTTATAAATAGTGGTGTGCTGGTAAACATTTAGTAGTTCATTCTGAAAAAAATTTTGATTTGTAGCATTTGCCAGTTTTCTTGGTATAAATGCTTTCATCATAGCCAATTTCAAGCTACCAAATTCATTATACTGAGTATGAGGGTGGGAGAAATATGCATAGTAGACTCTCCAAGCCAGTTATCACCAGATACTGTCCTCTGTTCCTAGACCTTAACTATGCATCTCTCATTCTGTAAGCCATGTTCTATGTTTCTGATGGAGAACTCATTATCAAAGTTTATACATAGGAACTAAAGACAAATCATTTATAATGACTGCTTGACCTGAATGCCTGATGTTTCCCGTAGGGTATATCCTGCAGCATAAAGAGATAACTCACTAGTGAACTGGAAGTTCAAGTGGATAGATTTGAGTCTATAACCCCTGAATTTGAACTTTGTATAATCTTCTCTGTAGCATATGTCAGCCTTTGAGGATTTGAATCCATAAAAATTGTATTAGTTACCTTTTGATGCATGACAACTTACCTGAAAATGGGGCAGCTTAAAACAACATTTATTATGTCACAGTTTCCAAGGTCTGGGACTCAGGTGTAGCTTAGCTGGGTGCCTCGGACTTAGCATCTGCCTTTGAGCTGCAATCAGGTGTCAGCCGAGCTGCAGTCCTTAGGCTTAGTGAAGGAAAATCTGTTTTCCAACTTTCTCACATGGCTATGGGCAGACCTCTGATCTTCCCTGGATGTTGACTGGAGACATCAATTCCTCATCATGCAGAACTCATCATAAAGCTGTTCACAAAACGGCAGATGGTTTCCCATAGAGTAAGTGAACACAAGAGTAAGAGAGGCTTCCCAAGATAGAGGCCATTGTCTTTTTGTAACCCAACTTCAAAATTGACATCATGTTACTTTGCTGTATTCTATCCAGTAGAAGGGGGTCCCTAGGTTCAGTCCACACTTAAGGAGAGAATATTACACAAGGGTACACAAAAAAGCAGGGATCATGGGGCTGTTACTGGCCCTATGACATCTTCTAACCATGCTTCAAAGCATTTTTCTGTAATTTCTTGTAGACAGTAGACTGGATCTGCAATTCAAAAGTCTCCTTAATTGAAAATAAAAATCAAGTTCAAAATATCAGGTCTTAGATTGCTGAGAAGGGCAAAAGCTTGGATCCAGTCCCAGGATATCTGCACTTACTTCCTCAGTTCTTCCAGAAAAACAAAACTAAACTAAAATCTTAAGAAATAGAGAGATCATTAAATCTAGGTTAAGAACCAATTTCCAGGAGGTAATTTCATGAGCAAGTTTTTATATTTCCTAAATTTAGAGTATTTGTATAATACTACCTCCATCTGATTTTCTGCCTAGAGCATACAATTTATAATGGTATTTTTCCTCAACTTGTCCCTCTGGGCTTGTGATGATATTCTAATAACCACATTTATTGCCTTGTGACTCATTGACACTATTCTGCTAGGAGATGAGTTGGCTAGGAGTTGAGTTGGCATGGTGGGTGCAACACTACTGGGCTTGGATTTTTGTTGTTGTTGTTGTTGTTGTTTTTTTTTTTTTTACAGCACAGACAATCTCTGTACCTATGTTCATATAACTCGCACAGTAGCCACCAATATATAACCAATATAATCCCAGACATCTGAAGATTCATGTTGCATTCAAAAATACCTGTCCACTACAATACACTTTAAAGAACAGTGTCAATATTATGGTGGATTCAAGGGGCGGTATAGCATTTTTATACAATACAGAAAGCATTGTATAAATATATAATAAAAATTGAAAAAAAATACTCCTTAGATGATTCTGTGTGTGTGTGTGTGTGTGTGTGTTTTGTCTGCTCTGGCAACAGCTGAAAAACTTATCCCTTTATTTTCATTCTTATTTTCCTCCTGGGATCCTACTGACTTCCTCTTCCCCAGTTGCACACCAAATGCAACACAATCTCCTGGAATAGCTGTGAGTGACCTTTGAAAAGATGATCTGGTTCCCTGCTTTGCTGGCCTTTCTTGAGATAATCAGGCATCAGCTTGACCTTGGAATAGTAATTAATAAAATTATCTATCACTATTCAAAGGGTGGTCATCAGGAAACTGAAGTTTAGATTTTGGTTTCTTTCTCTTTTTGTTCCTTCCTCCCAAACTCATATAAGAAGGAAGTGGCCAGTGTTAGGAGTCACAAAAGGGCTTTGGAGATGTGATATTTATTTTGAGAACCAGCCTTAAATTCTTCATGTTAGAAGCTCTAAGTTGTTCTTCCATCCATTGAATTGTTGAATTTTAAAAAATCAACAATTTTGAATGTTCAAATAACATAAAGTTATATTTAATATCATTTTTTTTCTTACTACCTATGTGATACGGTTTGACTGTGTCCCCAGTGAAAATGTCCTCTTGAATTATAACCCCCATATTCCTCATATGTTGTGAGAGGGACCTGGTGGGAGGCAATTGAATCATGGGGCTAGGTTTCCCCCATGCTGTTGCCATAATATCAAGTGAGTTCTCATGATATCTGACGGTTTTATTAATGCCTGCTGGCACCCCTTCTCTCTCCTGCTGCCATGTGAAGAAGGACATGTTTGCTTCCTTTTCCACTGTGATTGCAAGTTTCCTGAGGCCTTCCAAGTCATGTGGAGCTCTGAGTCAACTAAACCTCTTTCTTTTATAAATTACCCAGTCTTGGGCGGTTATTTATAGTAGCATGAGAACAAACTAATACACTATGATTTTATATTTGTGTTGCTTTTGAGTAAAGAAGCTTAATAGATGTTTTGGGCAAAATTTTGGCTGTAAAGTCAGTCACAGTGGAATTTGCTGAAAAAAGAAAGGTGATAAGAGTGGATCCTTTAAAATGTTTTATTCTATAAAAAACAGTGAAAAGAAGAGAAAACAATACAGAAGCTCTCAGTATTATTTTTTCTTCTCATCTGGGCCTGAGTACTTAGAGACTTGTTAGTAACCAAGTGTACTGCCCTTCAAATGTAAAAGCTGTGATTTGTGTCCTGTATTTAGGGATTGTGCACATTTGTTTTTAATTTATTACGTTTAGCTTCCTCTCTTTTTTTGGCTTGCTTTCCTGCCTACATAGCAGCAGGTGTTTGGGTGATAACAACACGTAAAATAATTCTAGGAAAATGTGCAAATTGGCTGGAGTGTAGTAGGAGCTATCATAATCTCCCCACCCCCATAATTTACTTAAACTAATTAGGTTGTAGCACCAATGCTGTTAAGTGCTTGGGACATGGAAATTTTTGGTACATAATTGTGTGGGTGTTTTAACTGCAATGAGACCCATATAAAGTTTTGAAGTTTGGGAGGGCTGTTGCTGTATTCTAGAAGTGCCCACTACCAAAGATGATCTGAATGTAATAAGAATTAAGAGAGAAGAGCTTTTAATTCACAAATTTGAACTATAAAATACCTAGTATACATAATATTCATATCAGTAAGGAATGTATTCAGCCATAAATGGATAAAAGTTCAGTGATACTAGGATGTCATCAAGACTCAGATTTCTTACATCTTCCTACTCTGCCATTCTTAGTGTGTGGATCTCTGGATGGTTCTGTACCTCCAAGCATCAGGTTCATATCCTAGCCTGAAAGAAAATAGAAACAGGAAAGAGGAAAGGGCAGCAATTATTATAGGAGTGTGGAAAAACTCATGAAGAAATTTCTTCCAGATTCCCAATTATGTTTCCTTTGTCAAAGCTGGGTCACAAGATCATCTACAGCTACAGGAATGGCTGGGAAAATGAAGATTTTTAGTTGGACAAATTGGCACTTCACCAAAATCAAGATTTTGGTTAATAAAGGAAAAGGGGATATTTGACATTTAGTAGGTAACTAGAGAGTGATGCAGAATCTTTTTTCTACAAATAATATCTCTCTCATTTGTGTGTGTATATATGTATATGCAAAAATATATGTTTGTGTGTGTATTTCTCCTGAGCATGTTTGAGACTGTGACCTTCGGCATCTTACAGAACTGAATTTCTATTTTTTCATACTGTTTATTAGATGTAAGACTTCAGGGAAGTAGTTTTGCTGAGTTTCATATTCCTGAGATTACAATTGTATTTAATTCATGAAATATTTTTGTGATCATCAAGTAAGAAATACATGTTAAGCTCTTAGCACAGTGACTGGTACATATTATTCCAATAACAGGTATTTCTTTTATTATAAATATTGCTCTTATTGCCATTATTATTAACCTCCAGGTTTTCTGAACTGACAGGAATTTGAGAAGCTAGGTAGGAGCCTGGATAGGGACTGCCCACTGGCCTGTGAAGGACAGTCAGAGGGGTGTGGTTCGGTTGCCAGGAAGATGAAGGTGTGGAAAATTCCTATCCAAGGGAAATGGAGAAGGGAACACACATTCCTCCTCCCTGTTGGCATTTGTAAGGTATGCCTACTGCAAATGATGACAAATAAAGAGGACACCCATGCGCAGTTTGTGGTAAGGCAGATTGTGTGGTTCAAGAGGTAATTCCTTCACTACAAAAAAAAAAAAAAAAAATCCACCCAATCTGCTAATGCATTACTGATCTAGTCTACAGCTCATTCTGCAATTCCACTCTTCCACAACCTGGAGCCAGTTTTGTACGTTTGTAGAGTAGTTGTACTAACTCCTAAGGAGGGGCATTAGTATGTCTACCTACTGCTCACCATGTTCAAAACCTACTTCTATGATTACACTGCAGATCTCTGGCTGGAGTCATTACCCAAAATGTCACATAAGTGACCCTCTATTACATCAATAAGCTCTTGCTGCTCAGTGTCTACTGACCATGTTATCTCTCACTCATAGAGCTTTTGCTTGCTGATATACTATCTCACTATCATTTAGAAGACCTACGCATTATTCTTGACTTCAGTTTTGCTGCCTGCATTACCTATATCTGTCCACCCATCTGCCCTACAGTAGAATCATATCTCAGGCTGATACCCTAAACAAATGTTCTACTTGTAACATGAATGTCAATAAATTCCATAATTGAAGCTATAGAGCCCAAGCTCTCACCAAGTCCCCATATTTTGAAACTACATTTAAGTTCCCCAAATTCCACAGATACAAACATACAAACATATTAACTGGAAGAATAATGGACTAAATGTATTGAATTGTGCCAGCCTCATCTCAATCATCATTCAAGAAATCTATCAAACTTCCTGACAAACCTGCTGGAATAAATGACTTCATGAAGTTAGATGAGGAGTTTGATCAGAGCCTTTTCTATGTAGTCCAACGACCCTGAATTAAAGAAATTTCTTCCAAATGGAGACAAGCTTAGTCATGAATTATTATTTTTGGCCTACAGTGACTCCACCATCTCCTGGTGAGTAATGAATAAATGAAATTAAGCACAACTATCCTCCGTGTTGATAATATGCTCATGTACATGATAAATGCAACCTCATATAGAATATTTTGAACATTTCTATAGTACGTATGATAGAACCACCAAGGTATCAACCTTGAGAAACTACTTTGCATATCAAGAAATGAAATACCTAGGTCATATTTAATCTATTCAACTTGTCTTGCATGATGCCAAAAAGGCATTGGAAGTTTTTGAGTGTTAACTATTGCATACAGATGATGATTCAACTTATGATTTTTTGACTTTATGATGGTGTGAAAGTGATATATATTTAGCAGAAACTGTATTTCAAGCACCCGTACAACCATCCTTTTTTTTTTTTTTTAATTTCAGTATAGTATTCAATAAATTACACAAGATAACTCAAGACTGTTAAAAGATTTGTGCTGGAGATTTTGCCCAACTGTAAGAAATGTAAGTGTTCTGAGCATGTTTAAGGTAGACAAGGCTAAGTTACAATGTTTGATAGGGTAGGTATATTAAATGCATTTTCAACTTAGAATATTTTCAATTTTTAATGAGTTTATCATGAATTACAATGAATTTATCACAATTGAACAACATTGTAAGTTGAGGAGGATCTGTATTTGATGGGTTCCTAAAACAATCATTGAGGTATATTTGTTTCCCAGGCTGTATTATTTGAGAATGAGTTAGGCAGTCTTGCCAAGGAAAGGTCTCTTAGTGAGCACTCATCAAGGTGCTCATGAATACCAGTGCCTAAGATTCAGAGCCACATGGAGATGGTCTTAGGAGACGTGTGTGGACAGGCTTCTTCCTTCATTGCTGTAGCTCTGTTGCTGCCACCCCAATGGGCATATCTATCAATTTAACATTAATATAATCCACAGAAACTTTTGATGGTTCACAACCAACATGATAGCTCTAGAATTTCAAACCTTGTGACTCTTAACTATACGTTAGTGTCTGGTAGGGGAATTTCTGGCCCCATCCCCCAGCCATGTGGAAAGAGCCCGACTCCTGATAGGGAAAGCCCTTCCTCCGCAAGGAGGCCACATGGAAAGTGCTTAACTTCCTTATGTGACTCAGCACAACGACCCCGGCTGAAGGAACTCCAGCTCCCTTCTGCCTAGCAACCACCTAACCAATCACCACCTGCCCGTTCAGCTCCCGCCCAGCAGACTTCCTGCCTAGAACCTGACCAATCACCATCTGCCTTATTAGCTCTCCCCTAACTTCC